>VDFB02047230.1:173943860-174014543 GCA_007258455.2 Sequoia sempervirens
ATGCTTTTTGAGAATTGATAGGAAAACACATCATTATTTACATGGAAAACCTTAAAGTATTTTCTAAAGATAGAAGAGATCACTTTCAACATCTCAGAGCGATACTACACAAGTGTGAAACTTACAGATTTTCATTAAATCCAAAAAAGTGTATGTTTGGGGTGGCTGAAGGTAAGTTACTAGGACATATCATTTCTAAACACGGTATTTGAATTTACCTAGATAGAGTGAAGGCATTACTCAAGCTACAACCCCCAGGGAGAAAAATGTAATTGAAGTCATATTTTGTTAAGATTAATTTTGTTCAAAATTTTATTACAAGATTTGCCGAAATAGTGAAATGACTCATTGATATGTTGAAGAAAGCTGCCAAAATAGAGTGGACAAACGAAACTAAGATTTTCTTCAAGACTATAAAGACTACAATCATAGAAGCACTGATATTAGTAATCCTAGATTATGTTAAACCTTTTTATATTTACTCTTTTGCTTCTAGTCACAATTATGCAATAGTATTAACACAAAAAGGAGAAAATAAAGAAGAAAAATTGATTGCTTTTATGAGCACTCCGATTAAGGAAGTGAAGCTAAGATATAAAAATATTGAGAAACAAGCCTTTTCTTTGGTCAAAGTTGTATGCAAGTTTAGACATTACATCCTCAGAAGTATTGTCAAAGCTATTGTTCTAGATTCAATGGTTAAAATGTTGTTAATACATAGCGCACTCAACAAAAAGAGAGTCAAATGGGTCACCATTTTACAAGAATATGATTTAGAAATCATACCCATGAGGTTAGTCTGGGGACAAGCTTTGGTTAGATCTATTACAGAAATACAATTGCAAATTTTGAGTCAACAAAACACTTTGGATGTAAGGGATCAAGAAGATTGGTATTCAGACATCTGGTATTATTTGGTTAGCCATACTTGCCCTAATCATATGCAAATAAATCAAAGAAGATCCCTCAAAATAAAATCACAGAGTTTCATGATTAAAGGAGGAGCTCTATTCAAAAGAAATCATGAAGGAATTTATTTAAGATGTTTAAATAGAATAGAAGTTGATAAAGTGTTGTAGGAACTACATGATAAATTTGGAATAGCTCATGGAGCACCCCTAGCTACTACACACCTCATTCTGAGAGTTGGTTACTAATGGCCAATGATTTTTAAAGATACTTACAAACACATCAAACATTTTTATACATGTCAAACGGCCTCAAATAAAGGAAGATTCAATGCTCAACCATTACAATTGGTGATGGAGATGCATCCCTTTTCACAATGGGGACTAGGCTTTATTGGAACCATCAATCCACCATCTTCCACTAGTCATAGATTTATATTGATTGCTACAGACTATTGTACCAGATGGACAAAGGCATGTCCTAGCAAGCAATGAACTACAGATGTAGTCATCAAATTATTGGAAGACAATATTATCACGAGGCTTGGAATGCCATATGCATTGGTATGTGATAATGGCCCTACTTTTGCTTCATTGAAATTTTCATCTAACTATTATCCACAAGGAAATGGATTAAGTGAATCATCAAATAAAAATTTGTTGGATATAATTAGAAAATTGATTGAAAATAACCCTAGGGAATGGCATTCTTTGTTAAAATTTTCTCTTTGGGTAGATTGTACTAGGATGAAAGCTGCATTAGGGAATTCTCCTTATCATTTAGTCTATTGGGTAGATCCTATACTACCAATAAACTTAAAAATCCCTACTTGGTAGTTCACATAAGAATATATTGGATTAGATGACCAAATAGAAGCCAGATTGTTAAAATAGATGCATTTAGATGAGAAACATACTCGAGCTCTAGATCATTTTGCTAGTCATCAATCTATGGTAAAAATATGGTTTGATAAATGAGCTAGATTAAAAAACTTTAGGATATCTGATTTGGTCATGTATTCGAATAAAGCTCATGAATGTAAAGGTGAACATGGTAAAATCATCAAATTATGGACAGGCCCATACCAAATTTTTGAAATATTTGGTAATAGTACTTATAGGTTGAGTTCTTTGACTGTTGAAGATATCCCATTTCCTGTCAATCGAAAGTTCCTAAAGCATTATTTCTAGTCATAAGTAAATAGTTTTTTAATTTTTGTAAATAGTTTTTCTTGTAAATAGTTATTTCTTTTCTTTTGTAACTTGTCATTTTTTTATTTTCATTTTTCTTTTTTTGGGTGTTGCGTCATTTGAATTTATAGTAATTGGCAACCTTTGAAGGTCTACAAGTCAATAGAATGTCAACTCTAGAACTTTAGTCTATATCCTGATCGGAAATAGTCTTCCATTTATAAATTATTTGAGAATTGTTCAATTATTTATACTTTGATTAGCATGAATCATTAAGTTGATTTTTAGCTACAAATGAATACATTTAAATCATTCCACTAAAATTTGGGATAACAGTTCTTTACATTAATTGAAAAATAAAAAGACTACCTTTTCTACCACTATAATTCCCAACCTAATAGTGGGCTTCATTGCTTGCAATTTGATAAAAGAGCTATTATTGAAATATCAAAAGTGAAAAATGAGCTATCATTTATATATCTATATCTAAAAAAAAAGATAGATATCAACTCTTTAGGCTATCCAAATCACTCTATCGGGGCTATAGATGCCTGACAGATAGTAGAGCTATGTTTGGGGGGAATTACGGAGATAACCTTGTCAGGGTTATGGACGCTTGACTGGCAGCAAAGCTCTATCCCTAGTTGGCTTAAAATTAATTGTCATATTATGTGGATTAATGAAAACAATTGCTATTTCCAAGTTTACAGTGGTGGAAATAATCAATTGAACACACATGAGCTCAATAATACTTAATCTTGCATGCTAAGGAAAGTGAAATCTAAATGTGGAATAAGGATCCTATGATTTATAATTAGAAGACTAAAGAAAGTTGGAACATTGATGTTAGATCTGGAATTGAATTTCTATTATTTTGTTTTTTTTGTTGGTTGCTAGTTGTTGTGTGGTCTCACAACACACCCATTTTTCCCCTTGGAAAAATGTGGACCCCCTTTTTCCTTTTCCTCTGCTTCTTTTTTTGCTTTCATTTGCTTTGGCATCATTTTGGTGCTTGGTTGGTTGCTGATTTCTCTTTCTTTTTCACTTGTCCTCTTTGTTGTTATATTCTTTTGCTTCCCACATTCGGTGTTTTAGTCTTTTCAAAAATTTTAATATGTTACCAGAAACCAGAGTCCCAGATTCCTGCATTTGTGCCAAGGGGAATTTGTATCTTCATATGATTCTAGCTCTACATAGTATTTCACTAACTGGCGTTTACAATCCTGGTAATTTCCTTTTTACTAAAGCCTGGTATTTTTATTGTTTCCTTTTCTTGAAAGTCAGAAATTAGAGACTCTGTTGTTGAAATTTGATAATCTATCTTTTGGACTTAGTTTATGATCTTTCCTCTCATTTCAGTTTTCTCTTTCCTTAGAGGGTATTTCCCAAATCCTGGTGTTTGTTCTTTTTCAAAGGCAATGTCAAAAAGCTTTAATCCTGGTGATCACCAATCGATCATGTATCTTTAATGACATATACCTTGTAGAAAATCAACATGACATCAAATTGCCATGTATAATCACCACATCGTCTTTCTTCTCTAGTAGCGAGCCAGTGAAGAAATCTAGGTGTTCATGATTTGGACCATAATCCATAATGATTGCACCTTTATTCTAGGAATTAATGTGAAATAAAAGGTAATTAATGAAGGTGGTGAACTACCTATGTACCTGGCACCACCTCAAGTGTACAATTTCTTTTGCAACACTCCACTTTGTGTCATATTGCAAATTTTTGAAAGGAATTGAATTAACAAAATGATATTAGAACACAAGGAGAGGTAAATTTTGAGAAACCAAGACATGGCTACCAATGGTTTTAAAGTTGCATTCTAAAAGATCACCATTATTAACCAAAACTAGGTATGTTTCGAATAACTAATATTTTTGTTAAGTGTTTCTCAAGCTAAAAAATATTGATAATGGTATTTCCATTCATAAATTGAAAATGATTATTATTCTTTGATTTCTCAAATTTAATCAAAAATGAATTGAATTTTTTATAAATTGTAAATTTCAGTTAAATTTAACCCTAACTTGCACATAAGACACATATTCTAAAAATTGCATAACACATTATACACAAAATGAGCACTTTAGATGCAAGACCAGAAGATGAATTTAAGTATTACAATTCACAAGTTGTACCCATCAATGTAGTGGTCACAACAACTCATATGGGATGGTCTTCTCACATTGAAATCCATTCACGACTATTACAAGAGAATGCTTCTCAATGTACCAAGAATGTTGTGGAAAATGGGTTACTTCTTGCAGGATTGAGGCTTCGGAATTAGCTATGCAATGTATGGATTATGGGTTACTTCTTGCAGGATTGAGGCTTCGGAATGAGCACTTTAGACACAAGACCAGAAGATGAATTTAAGTATTACAATTCACAAGTTGTACCCATCAATGTAGTGGTCACAAAAACTCATATGGGATGGTCTTCTCACATTGAAATCCATTCATGACTATTACAAGAGAATGCTTCTCAATGTACCAAGAATGTTGTGGAAAATGGGTTACTTCTTGCAGGATTGAGGCTTCGGAATTAGCTATGCAATGTATAAATCATTACAACCCAACCAAGAGGATCATTGAGAAAGAAGGGAGAATTTACGCAAACCTATCACAAAAAGGAATCATATGCACATTTGTTCTCCCCATTTACACACAGATGTTCAATGTCGATATAAAGGCTAAAACCAAGACATATCAAAATGTTGAAGAGTGTAATAGAGAAATTACGAGCACCCAATGGTGCCAAGAGCCAATTACACAATAGACCAAGGTAATTCAAAGGTCTTTGTTCAAACAAGAAATACCAGATATTATAACTTTGCAGAGTAGAGTAGCTGGTTTAAGAGATGCAATCAAATTCAAACCCAGGATGCTTGTGATAATATCATGCATGATAGAGGGTCCTGTGGAATTGCATTAGGGAAAGCTAATAAGCGACAAACTACATGAATAGATTACTACATTTCCCAAAACCATATGCTTCTAGATGTCATCTTATGTTATTTACTCATGTGCTATGGGTATGTGCAAGATCATGATGGGCCAACAAGTGGTAATATGATGTCTATGTGTAGGGTATGTGGCTGATGACTTTTTTTTACCCAAAATTGGTGAAATGAAAAGGGTTTTTAAAGGAGATTCTCATCTTTCCACTAATATAAATTATGCTTTAATTTGAATTTAATAAATAATTATTATTCATTTTCTATTTGAATTATGACTAAAGCCCTAATTGATAGGATGATTGAAAAACACGTATAGCTTTCAAACGATCACATTTTTTGAATCTAAAACATGTGTCACATTCAATTTTTCACATGCTATAAGATTAAAAAAAAATGAATTTCTTGAAATTTTGACCAAGTTAAGGTGGTCAGACATACGAGTTTTTATATTTTTTAAAAGTTTTAATAAAAAATTCATAATTAATTATTTACTTGGAAAAAATTACAAAAAAATATGCATCACATCAAGACATGAGTCCTCTACTTATATCTAAAATATTATAAAAAAATAGTATCATTTAATTGTGGTTAGGGTGGTCAGACAGACACCTACTTCTTATTCTTTCCCTAAAATTTAAGTACTACTGCATTGAAATTTCCAATTTTCACTAAATAGATTTTTTTTTTGAATAAACCTAGTAGTTTAGAAACTACATTCAATTTGCTACAAATTTTTTTCTTACATATTTTTGAAATAATATAGATAACTTATTCAAATTTTAAAGTCAACTTTCCTAACTCTAATTTTTTAAAATTTTTTGCCACTTGCGGGCCTGTTTTTTCCATGATGATCCTACACATACCCCTATGAGAGCCAGTAAACAAAGGTTGAGATAGATTGCTATCCTGGGAACAAAGGTTGGTAATAGTTTGATATATGCACATCTACCCCAGATCACCATCCATGGGTATAAAGATAATTACATGAAAGTTAATGATTTGTTCTCCATGAAATTGGTTAGAACAATGGAAGGTGATAAAGCCAAAATATTATCCTTGGAAGCACAAAGTTCCATTCGTCCAATGGGAGGCTGGTACATATAGTTCCCAAATTACTCCTAAATTAGAGTGGAGGGATTTGATGGACATCCATTCATGTTGCCAAGGTATCCAACAGATAATTTTTTTTATTGGAATTGGTGAGATAGTTGAAACTGTCTCAGACTCTTTATAGCCATGCTGGCAAAATGGCCTCTTTTAAATTTCCCATTGCAATAGGAAATTATAAGTGCAGTGCAATTAAAGTAATTGATTTGTTTGAATAAATGAGGACATACCATTTTGAAGTGTTCCCACTCTAGAGAGTGTATTATGATATTGAAGAAAATATTGCTAAAAATATAGCTGGTTTTCACACTCATGTGTCACATTTAGAAGATTATTGGATTAACTATGAGGATGAGCATGTGGTAAGAAGAAGAAAATATGAAAGAATGTCTCTAGGATTTTCTCGGATGATCAATATTTATGATATTCTAGATCAGTTGGAAGAAGATGTTGGCCAAGTGTTGAACAAGTTCTACAATGAAGATAGGGTATATGATGAGCCCATTCCAAACCCAAGTGTTAATGATGAAGATATGACATCAATTGATGAGTTCACTAGACCAGTCTTAAGGTATACTCAACACTGGATTGATGATTTTTGTAAAGGTTTGAGGGAAAGAGGAATTGAGCCTCTCTTCTTAGAAGATAAAAGGAGGAAGCAAAGAGATGAGATAACATTTGAAAGTGGAGAGCCTACCAAGAAGAGAAGAAAAAATAGTAAGGCGGCTCCAAGTATGAAAATTGAAGAAACAACCCCTAAAACTACAAGACAAGAAGTTCCCATAAAACCATCTAATAAACAGAAAGATGCAAAAACATGTAAAGATAAATCAAAAGAAAGAACTAAAGGTGCATCTTCCTCTACAACAAAACCAAGAATAAGAGTTGTTATTGATGAAGGAATAGGAGCAACCGAAAATGTTGGTGCTCAAATAAGGTTTGCATGTCAAAGGGCTACAACAATGTTTACTTCTCCCCCTTTTGTTAATATGGATAGTATGAAACAAGTTCTAGGAGGGACTCCTATAGCTTTAGAATAAATTTTTGAAGAAAAAGAAGCTACAATTAAAGAACAGGTGGAAAAATGGGGCACTATGTGGGAGAAAGTGAAAGAAAAGAAGTATAAAGAAAAACCCATGGCACATCCAGTGATTGAATAAATTTAGAATACAGGTTCTAATCCCATAAATGTTGAAGAAGAAGAGTTTATTCAAGGAACGCTTGCCTCAAAGGAAGGAAAACCTAGCGTACTTGAGATAGAAATAGGGGAGACTGTAGAGCAGGATCCTATTAATGAAAGAATTGTTGAAGATACTCTTGATTGCAAGCCTTTGCTTGGGAATTGAAATTTTTTTTATGAAAAGTCACACAATTCTTTGAAGAATCAAATAAAGGACATGTTGAATCTAAAATTGAAATTGAAATTGTAGAAGAGGAAGCTACACAAATTTTAGGAGAAGAAATTGAAAATGAAGAGAATCTTTATGTAGCATTAAATAGAGAAGATAATGTTTAAAGAGATGAAGTGGAAAATATAGATAGATAGGAAAATATAAGTCTCCAAACACAGGAGGTAGTGTCAAACCCTACTAATCCTGAATCTATGCCAGATATCAATGAAGAAATTCCCATTTTAGACAAGTGACAAGTCAAGGATAAGAAGTTCCTAAAACAAGTGGCAAACAAGAATGTTCAAAGAAATGTTACAGAGGTATAACAAGATGATGATACTCCTGATTGGTTAATCAGAGAATTAGCTTCTCCAATGCAAGTGGAAATATTGCCTCTGAATTTAAATGATTTCATGCAAGAAGTAGATAGTCCTAAACCTAAGCACAAAGAAAAGAAAAAACATGTCATATAGAGAAGTGCAGATGGCAATAGAACTTTTCAGATAGCTACTCCAATAGTTGATAATGACATATATGAAATAATGCCTACTTGGAGTATAAAATAACAAGTATTAACCTTGGACACTCATCTTGGCAGCAAGAGTTAGAGGAAATAAAAGTGAATTTAAATGCTACTGTTGCTAGAGTGCATAAATACAAGCATAAGAAAAGAGAATTGAAAGAACGAGTTGCTACCTTGGAACATTTTCTAAATTCATTAAATTTATCTAGTCGAGAGCAAGCTGAATTTCCCCAACATCTGGTGTTGATTTCACAAGAACAAGTAGATGCAATTGTAACAGTTCATCATAAATTGAATATGTTTGAAGAATGGATTTAGTACTAGGTAAATCAAGGAGAATAATTTATTACAAATGAAATAAGGAAATACAAGGAAGAATACCATCGTTTAGAGAAATCGACAAGATTTGAAGATGAGTGCAGACTTTGCCATGAGTAGGTCATTGAAGAAAGGTGAAGCATTGAAATTCTCATGCAATCAAATATCCAAGAGTTAATACAGAGTGATGTAATAATAGAACATGAAATTTCATTGCTAGAAAAATTGAAGAAATAGTTGAAATGGGAAGGTGACATGTTAATACAATGTATCAAAGAATTTGAAAAGGTCACCATAGAATTCAGAAAATTGATTAGTGAAAATCAAGAATTTATTGAAGTGCTAGAATGTCAAGATTTTGATCCCAAAAAATTAGGAAAAGAAGGAAAATAAGCTAAATCCTTCAAGGAATGGATAGAAATAATAAATAGATATCTTATTCAATTGCTGACGCGGTAGGTCATTGATGAGACAATACAGTGAATAAATATTATAGCCAGCTATGAAGCAGACAAAGTGTAGAAGAATGATATCATACTCTAAGTAACTAAAGAATATATTAGGCTCATGCTCACTTGGAAATAAATGCAAGGGATTTGAAAAGAATGCATGCATCAATTATTAAGTGCTTTATGAGAGTATCAGTTGAAGAAAGGTGAAGGAAGAATCCCAGAGCCCAAGTCATGAGTGAAAAGAGAAAAAACTGGATGTTAGATACCGAAAGTGTGATGAAGTTTATTTTATTTCAATTTTGAGTTTGAAGGTTGATCCTAGTTTCAATAAATTTTCTTTATTCTGGTGTTTTGAAAGAGAGTTGGTAGCCTTGACTAATGTAAAGTGTTTGTGCTAGAGTATGAAGAAAAGTGTTGCTATAGATAAAGTCAAAGCCTTGACTTATTCTAGAATGTTCTTAATGATAGTTGGCAGATGACATGTGCCATATTTTAATTTGTTATTTATTATTCTCTAGATATAATTTTAAGTTGAAATTTTGGGGCCTGGTTCCTATAAAAGGCCATCTCCTCCCTCATTTTTATTTTAAGTTCAGAATTTTTGGATGTCGGAGGAGCATAAAATTTTGAGTTTTTTTCTTTTTCTCATTTTGTAAACTATTCTGCAATAAAACTTTGTATGCACATAGACATTAATTAATATAAGAGCTTGTTAGATAGCTACCTATCTCAGTATCTTTTGTAGCTAGTTTTGTTAGTTTGGTCGAACAAGACTGTATGCTACACCGTTTAAGGGTACATACAGAACCTACTGGATGTCCAGAAATGAAACCCTTCTCTTTCAAAGTTTGTACCATTTTATGTGTAGATGTGAAGAAATCCGGTGAATTATAAAGCGATTTGCTCAATTTTAAATAATTATTTAGGGCATCCATGAAGAATAATTGGGTGAAACTTTAAATTTTCAATATTTTTTATACTTTGTTTTAGAATAGATGTTTAAATATTTGAAAATGTTCTAAAATTTAAATGAATGTAAGAATTTTTATTGAAAATATTTTGTTTCCATAAAGTTGTTGAATGCCTAATGCTAAATCTACTTAAGTGATAGCAAAGAATCTGTGATGTTCATGAAATCTTATGGAAAATCTTTTGGTTTCATGATGTTTGAACTTATTATTTCAATTTGGAATTTACACCTAAAATATTCAAAGAACAACCATAGTCCCTTTGTGATTAACAACAATATCACATCAGTGCTCCAGAGTGACCCTAGTGCAACCATGACCTAGTTATCGGAGACTTGGGATTGAACAAAAGCCAATCTTTTCCCTGTAATGTAGAATTCCCCTTTAGTTTGTCTTTGTTCCATATCTTTCAAGAAGGATAGGTTCTTTGCAGTTTTGTCTGTGAATAATTTATTCACCCTATTTGTTGTGAGTGAAATTTTTGTCAACACTATGGAGAATCATGATGGATTCTAGGTTGGGGAGATGTAAGTAGCCATTGAACCTAACCTAATGAATTTTTTCGTACGTGATTCCATTTTTCATTATCATTCTGCATTCTACCTAAATGAAGGTACATGCATTCTTATGGCTTATTAGGGAAATTGAAGATCTCCCAAAGTGAGTCATCATCATTTCTATGTTACATTTATGCATCCTATTCTTGTACATTAGTGTAGGGTTTTGTTTCATCTTAGATCTCTTAATCTTAGACACACTTAAGATTAGGACTTTCAGACATTTCCATTTCAGATCTACATTTTCTATCAATGTTTAATTACCAACTGGGGGTCTAACTGAGGCAAACCCCCCAGAACAAAATTAACACAATATTTTTTTTACATATTTTTAATAGGTGTAATGATGGAAAATGTACACCCTTAGATTTTCACATTGGTTTGGGCCCTACTTGTTGAATTAAGCTTAATGTTTCCTTGATTTAGAATTGTAATGTATTTAACACATTCACATTATGTCTTGGGGCCTTCTAAACTAAATGGACTTAATTATGCCTTATTCTAGGTTTTGTAAAGTGTATCTTAACACTTTCACACTAATCTAGGGTTTCAATAAATAATTGGGCTTCTTTATGCCTTATTTAGCCTTATTTTTCCACAAGCCTTAATTAATGTATCTTTTTGAGGATAATCCTGACATGAACAAACATCCAATAATAATTCAGGTGTTTTTGGATTATGTGGCCCAAATTTAGTGATCTAGGACACAAATGCCACCTTGGCATATGAGTCCCACCTAAGTTTTAGGGCCCCAATCCTAGTTTTACATCATTCTAAGAATTTTTGAAAAATGTGTCCCATAGCTAAGCCTAATGGGATTCATACACCATTTCTAGAATATGAGCCTTGTGTGGCCCAAAATAAAATTCAATTCAAATTCTTGGTGAGATTTTATCCTCCTAGATCTAATGTTGGATTGTAGTGTTTTAATTTTAGGAAATTTGGCATAAACAAGTATAAATACAAGGTTATTTCACTCATTTTATCCTAAGATTTCAAGTGTTCATCCATTAGAGAAAATTTGTGATCAAGCGAGCATTCAAGAGCATTTAAGAGATGTTTATCATGCATTTAGGAGCATTATTCAACTATCAAGAATTACGTGAAAGTCATCATGCATCATGTTTGTTTTTGAGCTAAAAATTGTGATGTAGGGTTTCATGATTTAAACAAGCTTTCAATTCAAGATCCACAATATTCAAGCAAGAATGAAGATCTACATCCATTGGAAGCATTTTTTACATGTTTACAACATTTTATTGCTAGGGTTTTGTGATTTGTAACATTGCATGTTGTTCATTCATCATTCCTTCATTTCATTAAAAGGTTTTATTACCAAAATAGGGTTTGACAAAGGAAAATCCCTTTCTACTAACAAAAAAACATCTTTCCCTCTCTTTAGTGTGTGATTTGTAGATCTAAGTTGAAGACATATTGAAGAGAAAAATTGGAAAGAAGTTAGCAAGTGTTCAAAGTTGCTAAAGTTCTCACATCATCTACAAGATCATTGGAAGACATCTACCTAGCAAAATTCAACAATTCAAACTCGAAGTTCAAGTTGAGAAGGTTAAGCAGAGATTGAACAATAGCTTCATGCCTTAATTTTTCAAAAAATTCAAACTAGACTGATATGGCACTTTTGGTGTATGATTCCTAGTATAATGGAAGTTGCAATTTTTTAGGTGTCCCAGACATACATCAGCTGGATATTTTCTCCTGCCCAGAAACCCTAATCTGGGACTAAATTACCTAGACTAGCATATAAGTCACAAAAGACATTAATTTTAGTATTTTTAGCATTTTAGATCTCCATTCAAGCTTCAACAAGTTTCTAGGTGCTGCTCTATACTTTTATAGTTTGTTGTTCTGTTTTACATTAATTTTTAGGTCATTTATTCAAGTCTTGCATATCATTAGGTTTCATAATTATGTTTTGCACATTAGTAGTCTTTCCAAGCCCTATCTTGGTGGTGAACCCCTCTTTAGTTCTTAATCATACCCTATGATAGCCTATTTGAATATATCTTTCCCCATCTCTACATTTGGATTGAGATCTATAGGGTTTCCTTGAGTGAAACTTAAGGGAAATAGGTTAAGATCCTAGAAACCCTAGCTCATTCCATAGGGGGATAGGGTGGCCCTATTTCCATCATTTCATTTTGGTGAACTTGACATGAACAACTCTTTTTAGATTTGGAGTGCATTATAGTCCTAGATCTAGCTTGCATTAACTTTGATTAGGGTTTGCATTAGTTAATTTGCATCTAGGGTTCCTAAACTTAGCATTAGTGAAAGTGCATATAGGTTGCATTTTTGTGTCTTGTATCACTAAATTTCATCTAAAATATACATTTAAATTCATTCTAGGCATTATGCAACTTAGAAAGCATAGCATTCACTTAATTTTTTTTTAAAATTGTGCAAAAACCCTAAAGTGGGACTCATACACTCCACTAGGCGATTTAGTCTTGTCTCTGATTTTGAACTATATTTTCTAGCATTAAATTCTTTATTTATGTGATTTTTTTATTGTAGGTGGATTTCTATTTTAGTTTATATATTTTTTTGTTTCATTCAATTTACTGCATTTAGCTTAAAGTGATTCATCTTGTGCATTGCTTAAAATTTAGAATTGTATTTCATTTCAAATTGTTGCATAGTTTAATTAGTAGATTACTTTGTTCTTATAATTGCATTCATGTTGGGTCCTTGCATTGACCTTTACCCTCTTTCTATTTTTGGGTTTGACCACTAAGTTTGTGAAGTCTTGTATGAACTTTATGACTTGGTGTCATATTAGCAATACTATTGTGAGATGTAGTTTGAGACTCATGTCATCCCATAATACACCATTCATCATGGATCTTGGGTTATCTAGCTCTCTTCATTATAGTGTTGATAATAAACCCTATTTGGATTCTAGTTTGCATACTTCATTTCCCATGACTATCATTCCTTCAGTTACTATGTTTCCCATTAGCAACACTACCCCTACCATCCCTAGTGCTACTCAAGCTTTAGGGTGTACTCAAAGCCAAAGTGGAACTTCCATCCCTACCACTATGATACCTATTTGTATCCCTACCTACACTATCACTCAACCTACAATAACAATCAAACCTACTAGTAGTGTGACAACTTCCTTAGGAATTTTCATAGGGAATTACTCTAGTTCTATGCCTTCAGCCACAATTCCTCCTCAAACCTCCTCCATTTCAAGTTTATAGTTCACTAGTCCTTTGCATACCTACCCTACACCTCATTATACCCCTCCAACTTACAAAAATAATGATGCTATGATTAACACAATTTTACAAAGCATGGCATCCCTTCAACAACAAGTCACAACCCTAAAGAAAGAAAATAATGTTCAACCCTCGCAATACATCAAAACCAATCCCTCATCCTTAGAGATATTAAGAAAAAAAATGCCACAAGGAGTACATGTTCTCCAGTTTGAGAAATATGGTGGGAAGGGAGATCATACTAACCATGTTTCTTCTTTTACTTCCCTATGCAGTGATTTCATCTTTGAGAAAAAACTCTTGGCTAAACTATTCCCTCGATCCTTGAAAGACAATGCCTTGGAATGGTTCTCTTCATTACTAAGTAACTCAATTTGTTCATTCAATGAAGTTGTTAATACCTTTATCAACCACTTCTAAGTGCATATGACTCCTCATATGACCTTGGTTGATTTGATGAGATGTAAGCAAAAAGAATGGTTGATCATCAAATCTTGTGCTGCTTCGATAGCCTTATGCGAAATTCAACGAATGGTCAATCGATATATGTTTCACTGAATGACCTACGAGATTTTAATAGAAATCCAACTCTTCTTTGTGTTTGGTAAAAAAGGTAGAAAGAAATATGAATAAAATATAAAAATGGTGATGCGCCAAATCTTTTACAACATTTCAAACCTTAACTATTCCTTATAACTGATACGGTAGACACAAAATGCCACAAACCCTTCATTATTGGGTAGAGAATGAGCAACAAAAGCTAGAGAAAGAAAAATGATGTAGTCTTTCAAATCTCCTCATGGGAAGCACCCATTAAGGTCCAATCAGATATAAGAAAAATCTAAAGATTAATAGAAATAGCTAGAAATTTATAGAATACTTCTTCCTCTACAACATAACATGGAAAATGGCAAACCCTTTACAAAAAATGGAAAAGTTCAATAGACATAATCCAAGTTTTGAAATATTAGCATTTAACATAGAAGCTTAATAGCATGTAAACTAGCTATCCAAACTACCAATGTAAACTTTTAACACAATGTTTTAACACGAATGAAATATGAAAAATAAATTTTACAAAGGCCATAACATGCACAGTTTCAAATATTTCTCCCAAATAGATCAAACTTCTATGATATATGAACTAAAAAACAATGTTTGGATACCAATCTGATGATAGTTTGAATTAAATATAACATGCTAGAGAGAATAGCAATATTTTGTAAAAACCTCTCTCCTTTTGAGAAAACAAAAACTCCCTAATAGATCTATATCTTTTGAAAGGATTTTCGAAGCAATTTTTTCTCTTTTTTACTAATGTTTCCAGTGCCTATTTATAACCAAAAGTAAACACTACCACAAACATTATAGAAGCATAAACTATTAGATGCCTAAACTTGATAGCTCACAATCTAATCTTATATATTTATTATATTGAAAAAATCTTTGCTCATTAAGTCCTAACTACCTCATTGATTGCTTTAGATATTTTAGTGAAGATAGCTATCAAATTTTAACATAGCCTAGAAAAATCTGATTGATCAACCATAGAGGTTGATAATGCTAACTCAAAGGTTCCACCCTGAAAGGAAGACTTGTGAGAGTGGTTTTGAATAAAATCTCTTCCAAGCAAATATATACCTTGAACCACTCCCAAAAGAAAAATGATATATAAATAAAGTTGTGTATCCACCACATGGCACATTGCATGCCTTTATATAGGAGTAGTCTTCATTCTTTGGGTGTAAATTCCTCTCAAAGTGAGAAAGAGTAAGGGCTAAAAACCAAAGAAAATTTCAAAGGTAAAATTGCTTTATAGTTCTGGCGACTCGAAGGGGACTTCACTTGCGGAAGCACAAGCCTAGACCTCTGGTAATTCCTGGAGCTTGAGGAAGGTGGAGTGCTAAACTTCCCAATATAAATCAATGGTTTGGATGAGGGTGCATAGAATCTCATATGCTTGATCTAGTTCAAGGAATTCCTTAAAGGAAACCCCTCCCCACCTTGATGAAACAACTCCAATGTGGTAATAAAGCCGAGAGAGGGGAAGGATTTCTATATCATTTTCTTCAACAATTGGTGGTGGGAATAGACCTAAGAGCATTGTGGAACTTGGAGTTTGAGTCTAATTGCATCTGTGATCTACTTGATTGATAACACTCCTCCATCTAGTGAGAAAAGAGCAGTAAATCCATGTTCAAGAAAAATTTTAAACTCCTCCTTGATTTCATTGACCTTCCTATTCAACACTACCTAAAAAGTTTTTCTTTTTGATGTGACTTTGTGGTAGTTGATGAATTCACTTGCTTTCCTCGAGGCTTCCCTTTGGTTGGGAATTCCAGTGTCTCTTAAAGCTTCTATAGTGGCCTTACATATCATGGAGATCAAGCTCTTTAATTCCTCAGCTTGGGGAGTGTATATATGGAGAATTTGGTCGATTGTTGGGAAAAACTTCTCATTTAATTCTTGAGCATCCCTCAAAAACTACAACACTAGCTTTAGGGAAGCAACTACAATTATGATCCTCTCCCAATGCATAGATTTAGTATTTTTAGTATCAAGAAGGATCCTGGATCCTTGTGTTGCATCAAATTCCTGATGGAATTGAGACTCCCTCGCTTTTATGCTCTCCTCCAATTGGCTCTTCTCCTAGAGGGTGTTCATAAGCTTAGAGCTCAGCTTCCCAATCTCTTTGACATGATCCTGCAAAATAGATTTGATTTCCTAGTTTTCTCATTTCACCCCTTCTAGTTTTGACCAAGCCTTCTAAAGCTCATCATAGGCTTGAGATCAAATGTTATACAAATCCTTTTTTATGTTCTCCTTTTGCTATTCTAGCATTAATACCTCCTTTTGTAGGGCATCAAATAAACCATTTACTTTGGATATATCCCTATCCATCTTCTTATGATTTGCATTTGTCTCATGTTCAATGGCAATTTTACCATTAAATTTTTCTATCTCAGCATGAAGTTGATCATGTTCAATTTGGGCCTCTCCAAGCAACTTAGTTGCTTCCCACTACTAACCTTGTAATTGTATTTGGTGGGCTACTTCCACATCCTTTCCCTTGATTTCTTCCTATAGCCTATCCACCAGGTCTTTTATATTTTTGAATTCTACCTCGCATTGCTTTAATTCTTTGTCCAACTTCTCATAGTAGGTGTAGACCACCTTTTGAGTGGCTTTATCTAGAACCACTTTGTCGTGCGAGAGAGTCTGACTTAAATAAAGGCCCATAGCTCATATGTCATAATATTAAAACTTCATTTCTCCTTCTAGCTTAGATGCTAGTGGCCTCATGGTAGTGATCAGTAGGGAATTCTGATCTTCATCAAAATAAGCCTCAATCTTCTGAGTAGCTAGTTTTGTTTCAACCTTAACTGTAGTTTCTATTTTCTCACTTGTTGGGCCTACTTTGTTGCATCAAAGTGGCTTTAGAGACACTATGGGGTGTCAATACTTTGTGCAACAATAGAAGCACTTGGAGGGAGACTAAAAAGGGTGACAAAAGGAGAAGCTTTAGCTGTATGAGATTGCGAAGAGGCGAATGGGAGCATTATCATGGAAAAAGGTGGGATGACATATGTGGACTAAGAGGGAGGGATACCCATCAAAGTGAAAGGGGAATCAAGTAGAAATGGAGACATTTTCCCAAAAGCAGATGGGTTTGGTGAAACCGGTAGCATAGATGCTTCATTATTTTCAATGGGGGCCCTTCATAGGGTGATTAAAGAGTCAATTGCAGGTGATGTAGACAATGCTCACTCAATGTGTGGGGTTTATTTATGGGGTTCATTATTGAATATGGCTAGGGGTACATTCAAAATGAGGAGATCAAATTTTGTGTAGGGAGGAATCTTTATAGTAGATCAAGGTGGAGGAACAACTATAGATGCTAAAGTAGAAAGAAGAGCAGTAGAAAAACTTACTTGGGCTACTGAAGCCAAGTGTGTTGGTAAAGTGGACTCTTCCTCTCCTCTTCTTGATAAGCTTGATTCACCTAAGTCGTAGAATCATCTTCTCTTCGTATGGGCAGAATTCAAAAATTCAAATTCCTTAGCTGTTGATCCCACTAAAACTTGGGCTTTTGTAGCTGCAATAGACCTCTTTGAGGACCATTGGGTCCTTTTTCCTTTTGGTTGAGCGCTAGTGGAAGATGTGATCTATGAGCCCTTCTATTTTGACCCCTTCCCTTTCCCTTTTCCTGTGTTAGGCTCGTAGGGCTGGGAGGTGTAGAGTTGAAGTTCCTCCAATCCAATCTCTTGATTGGACTTAGGACTACTATCATATGTGTTGGCCTCCTTATCATTAATTTGGTTGAACTTCTCATCATGTGACTTAACATCTCCATACATGGCACTAAGGCATTTAATTTCCTATTGCTACCTCCAGAAATCTTCCTTATTTCTTTTCAACCATCCCAAGTGCTTCAGTTGCATGTTGAGGGACTTTCCTATTGGGACACCCTATTAGTACTCTGCCACCTTGACATAGAATTTGAGCCATGGTGGTCATTCAAATGTTATGAAGTTCAAGTTAGTCTAAAACTTTGACCTCTCCTCAGTTAGGTTTATTCTTGATTCAAAGTACTTTGACATCTCATGCTTTACAATCATGATCTATGCCTTATTGGGTTGTAGCTCCATGCATCACACATGATTATTAGGCCCAAGAAATCCATTTTTTTGGTAAGAACCTATAGCTTCTCCCTTTACATGAGTCTTACCTGACTATTTTCAATGGCGAGGAGAATATGTAAAGTGGTGTCTTGTACCTTATAACACCATAGGATTTTTTGGTAAAATTTTCCTGATGGTATTCTTCCAAAGTGAAAGTACTATTTGTTACAAATTTAGAGGGCCTAAAAGGATCCTCAACAAAAGCATGGAATTTGATGAAGCTCAAATCAGCACCCAAAAAATAATCCACCAGGGTTTGTGAGCTTTTCATCCATTTTAAGACCTTAGGGGAAAAATGACCCCAAGGGTGTGGGGAAAAATCTATCAGCACTAGTCTTAGGAAGTAATCCACAAATGAATAGTAATCCCATGTCTTTGAAAGCACATGGGTCTAGACCAAAATCAGTTGGTACAACCCCTTTACATCAAAATTAGATAGTGATAAATTCCTTTTGAAAAACTCAAGGTTTTGATGCAAGAGAAAATTTTCCAGAAAAGAAGAATAACTGAATTTAAAAGTAGTTCCATAATTCCTCAATTGTTCCAGCATCTTTTCAACTATTACATCAGAAAAATAAAAAAATTTCCAACTTTTCTCTCTTCTGAGCATGAAAACCAAGCCCATTTGGAAAGAAAAAACCCTTTCATCATCATCAAAGTCATAGATACAGGCCAACATTGTGAAAATGACTTGCTCATCTAGTTTGAACTTTCTACATCCCATAGGGAAAAAGAGTTGATTACCTTCTGGCCTCTCTTCTATTTCATCCTCATAAAAATTTAACTATTTAGTTTTTCTCTTCTAAAACTCTTCCATTACTTTGTGGTCAAATATTTTGGCACCCCAGTTTGCAAGGATACATAACATATATCAGATGGCCACTGTACTGATCATGACCCTTAACCTGCTACTAATTATAAGTCATGCCTCCTTGTCTAGCTTCCTAGCGCATGCATCCACCTGCCCTATACATAGGTGTACAATAAGCAACATAAATTGTTGAAAACCACAATACCAAAGCCATAACACAAATCCTTTGGTTCCCCCATTATTGAATATTCTTAGAATTACCCCTTTTGTAAGGATTTTAGGGTTCATATGCAATTTTGGGTCAAAAATACTATCTGTGAAATCTAGGACCACTTCTTTCTTAATGCGGTCGCCTACCAATATAGTTCTAGTATGAACAAAACACCGCTCTTCTTGCATTGAGGCACTAGCAAATGAATCCCTCCCAAAGATGTTAGTGTAGCCTAGTCTATTAGACAAAAATCCAGCCTATCAACTAAAAGATTATGTTTCCACCATTGTTGCATTGAAAAACTTGTTGAAATCCTCCTTGGAGAGATGGCTTCTTGTTGTTTTTGTAACTTAGAAAAAAAAATATTTTTGGGTGCATTCAATTTTCTTGCACATACATGTATTAAGGTGTTGTCATTACCACTAGCTTGCTAAATGTTGCCAGTGAGGTGATACGTGTAGATTAGGGATCTGTATCCCTTGGTAATGCCAGCTTCACCATGAGAATATAATCAGTCATTCCCTTCACCACCTTTTTCACAAATAAGCTTGATGTGTTGGGAAGCATTCTTTTAGCCATGGGAAGCATGTTTTAAGTGATACAAGGTACTTGAAAACACAACCATATTTATTTTTTCAGATCTTAGCACTCTAATCAATGTCTTTTCACATGAGTAAGTGAGATGGAATTTATGAAGACAATGGACACATGGTGGTTATTGGTATATGTGAGCATTTACTCCCAATGCTTGAATTTATTTCTCAATGCTTGGCGCTAGATTTTCCATATGATTCATCTCTCTGCTTTGATTTTTTCTTTATTACCATTACGTAGGAGATGGGTTTTCCATTTGTTGAGATCACTGGCACACCTTTGTTATAAATAGTCATGCCACCTTAGTGAAAACTTGCTTGATTTAGCTCTTAAGTTAGTAAGCTTTCCCCAATGTATCCTCCATTTAGCTATCCTTAGCTTTTTTGTTGCAATGATGTATGGCCTAGGTACCCCTGCTACAAAGGCCACAATATTCCTTTGTAGGTGAAGTTAGTAGTGATAGAATTAAGCGCTTGGTAAGGAATAATGGCTGCCTCATCATCGTGGAATTCAAATGGGTGCTTGACAAATATTATGTGAAGGATGAAAACCAGTTGTGGTGCAACTCAAACATCATCTCCTACTTTGTAGCCTCCCTACTTGATTTGTACATTTTCAATCCTTGGATAATTGAATTATGTCACACCATTTTTTACTCTATATATTTGGATGAGCTCGACAAGATTGTGCAAGTGGCTATCCTCGGAGGTGGTATTATGAGTTCCATGGACCTTCACAGGAATGTTGATTATGGGGAGGAGGTGTCTCGGTTGGCCCCTCACTGACTTTCACACCATGGACCTAGAGAGGCATCACTCACTATCTTGACCTGTGGCCTCCTTCCTATTGAGAGAGTATGGCGTGGAGCACATTCCATTGCTTGACTGGAAAAATCAATTTGAATTTTTGGTGTACAGTCATGGCACCAAGGACTGAGGTCCATGCTATGTCAAGCCTACATGTGCTATGTGTTAATCCCCATTACCACCTCGTTGAAGAAAAACTTGGAAGAAATGTTGTTTTGACTACTTAGCGATGGATGGAGGCTTTAAATTCACTTCTTTTTGTGTGTTGCCTCCCCTTTTTTCCTTTTCTTTGTAACTCTTTTTGGGTTTGTGCGAGAAAGCGTCAAGCTTCCCCCAGAGCTTCAAGCTCATACTATAGTGTAAATATTTCCAATGAATATAATATAATAATTTTCTACTTATTCTTATGTTGTTCTTAAGGCTTATTCATAAAATATCATATTTTACAAAAACAAATTACATATGGTACATAACTATGAAATTTTTTAAATGAAATCGTGTGTTTCAATGGAACAATTTTAGATAGATACCATTTACTGGTATATCTAGAACATTCCCATCCATGTCTTCTAGATCATACACATTCTTTTCTTTACACATGTGAATGCGGAAGGGACCCTTCCACTATGCTTCAAACTTTGCATGTTGTCCTAGTTTTGCAGTGCGCTTGTTGTACTTTAGCACCAGGCTTCCCTTCCTAAAATCTAGGTTCGAGGCATTTTTATCAAACCATCTTTTAATTATCTACTAGTTCTTGATCATGGCATTATATGCACTTTCCCTTTTCTCTTCAATACTTAGGAGTTCCGCTAATCTTACTTCCATTCTGTCAGTTTCTTTGATTTCCAAGGCTTAAATTAACAGTTGCAATGTCAAAATTTCTATGGAAATGGGTAAAACCACATCCTTTCTATAAGAAAAATTAGATGCGGAAACAATTCTCCTAACATCAATACCTCAAGAAAGAATGCAGATATACTTTTAAATTTTACAACTACAGTCCAATTAAGATGCACTATGAAGCAAATAATAGAAATAGAGTATTTGACAATCACACATGAACACCAGATATACGTGGGAAAAACCTTATGGGAGAAAAACCCACCACACCAAGAGAAATCAGTTTGTATAACAGTAATGGAGATTACATACAAATGTCAGACTTATCTTTTTGGTGTCTATTTACAACAGCATTCACCATGTACAATCTTGTTTCAGGAACCTTCACATTACAGTCAACACATAATAGAATTCACCCACTGATATATCCACTCAACCATCTGTCGATTCAACCAACTGATCACAATCTGCAATCACAAAGTATAACCATGTTGTTCCATGTCCGTCGAGCTTCCTCATAGAATTGTCACAATGAACAATCTTCCAATTGTTCAGATTCGGCTTCTCCTATTGGTCCACGAGACTCCACATAGGATGATCAAATGGTCAAAAGAGATTTAAGCTTTGTTGGCATCTTGGTGAGACACTAATAGTGTCTCCCTGATGCCCAAAAGCTTCATATCGATGTCACCAAGAATTGTTTCCATCAGCAAGAGGTTTCAACAAGCTTACAACTTGTATCGGCTTTAGTTTTTCTTTCAGAAAGACTATTGCTCTCACCAATACATCCCAATGAGCCTTCTTTTGTTACACCAAGTTCAGGAGACTATCGCTAAGACTTCCTTATGTTGCCAAGACCTCACATCGACATTCTTCACATGTATCGCTATCACCCAAACTCATCACTTTCGGTGAGACAATATACCGAAGCTCCATATGTCACATAGACTTCAGCTTCCCATCGGCCAGACAACCGGCTTTCGCCGAGACATCATACCGAGGGTTCAAAGTTACTCTGAAGTAATCAGTAGTCGGTAGGAATCTACCGCTATTTCTAAGATGTTACTCTGAAAACTTTAAGTCATATCAAGCAACAAGCAACAGTTGGCAAGAAAAATGTTTATCGCTAAGAGATCTTCCCGAGATCCTCTGTGTTAATCTGATGACCAACACTTGAACCTCCATCGGTGACACATTCACACATTGGTAAGACTTCTTACTGATAGAATATAAGATACATCGAAGACCACAACATGTAACATACTACCGGCAAGACTTTAATATCTTGATAAGACTTCTCACCGAGCCACTGTAGGTTATTCCGATATGCGATAGAATGGCCTATCGGCCAGAGATCTTCACAAGTGGTGAGAGGTTTCAATGACTACTCTATGTCACAGTGATAGACTCCACAGTGAAAGCATTCAGCAAGACAGAAGCTAGGTCATAGCGACCTGTACAAAACATGATGTTCCAAACTGCTAGTCGGCTAGACATGATAGATGTCATACTGACTTTGCTCCAAGAGAGGTTTCAGCCTGTGATGATTTAGGCACATATTTCCAACAATCTCCCACTTGACGAAGATCACACAGGCACCTCCAGAGCACAACAAACAACTTACTAAAAATGATGGGCACTAAGTCCCATTGAACTGGCACACCACCTGAACTTATCTGTGCTCACTGGCTTCGCCAATGAATCTGCAACATTCTCCAAAGTATCAACCTTTTCCAAACTGACTTTTCCATCCTCCACCATATCTCGTACAAAGTGGTACTATACATCAATATGTTTCATCCTGGCATGGAAAGTTAGATTCTTTTCCAGACAAATTACACTCTGAATGTCATAGAAAATTGTTATTTCCTCTGCATTAAAACCAATGTTAGAACACAAATGTTTCAACCAAACTGCTTCTTTACAAGCATGAGTAGCTGCCATGTATTTAGCCTCCATAGTGGACAAAGCAACTACAGCTTGCCACTTGCTCATCTAGCTCACTACACCACCATTCATCATGAAAATGTATCCACTGGTGGACCTCCTACTGTTAATGTCCCCTGCCCAATCAAAATCCACATAGCCTCGAATACTAAGAGTCCTCTATGATTCAACCAATTTCCCATGGTAACACAAAGCAAAATCTAAAGCGGCCTTCAAATATTTGAAAACTCTCTTTATAGCATCCCAATGTGTTCTTCCTAGATGGTCCCTAAATCGACTAAGAACTCCCACTGCTTGGGCAATGTCTGGCCTTGTATAGACCATTGCATACATGAGACTGCCAACCACACTAGCATAGGGTATATTGGTCATGTCCTCCATCTCAGTAGGAAATTTTGGATAGTTCTCAATTGATAGCTTCATTCCTTGCAAGACTGGAACCACTAGTTGTTTGCAATCATTCATACAAAATCTCTCAAGAATAGTCTTGATATACTTACTCTAACTGAGCCATTGTTTTCTATTCTTCATGTCCCTGGTTATCTCCATCCCCATAATATACCTTGCTATACTAAGATCCTTCATTTTGAACTTAGTAGACAACTGATACTTAAGATCAGAAATCATTAGCTTACTATTGCCTATGAACAACATATCATCAACATAGAGAGCAATAATAAGTACTCGATCACTTTCAGCTTTATAATATACATAGTGATCAAATTTTGATCTCACAAATCCAAAAGACAATACAAAAGTATCAAATTTCTGGTACCACATTCTAGGTGACTGCTTTAACCCATACAGAGACATCTTTAATTTTCATACTAGTTTTTCTTTACCTTTTTCAACAAAGTGCTCAGGCTGGGACATATAGATTTCTTTTTCAAGATCACCATGAAGAAATGTTGTCTTCACATCCATCTGTTCGATATCTAAGTCATATGCAGCTGCAAGTGAGAAAATAAATCTGATAGAGGTCAGCTTTACTACAGTAGAAAATATTTACACATAATCGATTCCCTCTACCCGGGAATAACCCTTTGCAACCATTCTCACCTTGTACTTTTCTACACTGCCATCAAACAAATTTTCTTCTTAAATACCCATTTGCAGCCCACAAGTTTTCTATCTTTAGGCTAGGGCACTAGACTCTAGGTTTCATTCTTTTCTAATGATGCCATCTCTTCATTCATGGCTTCCAACCAAGAGTCTAAATCATACATTCTAAATGCCTCTTTCACAATCCTAGGCTCATCAATGCTAAAAATTAAAGCATAGGTACAAGTAGAATCAATCAAGGAGAACTCATACCTATCTAGTTGTTTTCTTTCATGGGTTGACCTCCTCACTTATTGAGGCTGAGATTCTTCTTCTTCAGAACTTTCAGAACTACTTGAGCTCTCCTCAGTTTCAGGTACATTTTAAGTTTTCAATTCCTCTTTCTCTGGTGTAGGAGGAATTATTGCTACATCCTTATTGTTTTCCGACTTTGTCTCTGACTGTAGATCCAAAGTGGAAGGTTTTAGCTCATGAAAGATTACACTTCTATTGTATACAACCTTCTCTATATTAGGATTCCAAAGCTTGTATCCTTTTATGACAGTGCTATAGCCAATAAAAATATATTTGACATCATTGTTCTCCAATTTAGATCTTTTCACATCTGGCACATAAACATATGCCACATAGCAAAAACACGAACATGTCTAAGAGAGGGCTTCTTACCAGACCACACTTCCAAATGTGTTTTCTCAACAAGAGCAGAATTTGGAGAACGATTTATTAGGTAACATGTAGTAGATACAGCCTCAACCCAGAATTTCTCCTCCAAGCCAGGACTACTGAGCATACTTCATACTCTCTCCATCACTATCCTATTGAACCTTTCTACAACTCCATTCCATTGTGGAGTATAAGGTGTAGTCTTGTGTCTTTTAATTCCATTGTTTTTATAGTATCTTTCAAATTCATCAAAAAAAAATTCACCGCCATTATTAGTCCTTAAGCATTTTATTTTTCTACCAGTCTGATTTTCGACAAGATTTTTAAATTCTTTAAATTGACTGAATACTTCTGATTTTCTTTTTAGAAGATATACAAATGCTCTTCTTGAATAATCATCAATGAACGACATGTAGTATCTTGACTTAGAAAAAGAAGGAACATCCACTGGACCAAACACATCCGAATGAATATAATCTAGCAAACCAGAAGATTTATGAGGACTGGAATAAAATGAAATATGGTGTTGTTTGCCATATATACAGTGTTCACAAAAATCAAATTCAAGATTACAATCTTGAAGCCCCTCAACCAGGTTTTTATTCTTCAAGGTTTTTAAGCCTTTTTCTCCTATGTGGCCTAACCTATGATGCCAGAGCATAGTCTTCTCTACCAGAAGTTTTACTTCAATAGAGTTTACATAATTAGAGATATTTCCCTCTTTACCTCCATGAGTAGCTTTTAGTGACTTTCTAGAGACATTGTTACATTGAACAGCCCATGCATCCAGCTTGTATAGGGTACCAATTTGAGAACCTCTAGCCAGCACCATTGAACCTCTAGTCATCTTATAGCCATTCCCAGAGAACATGACTTGTACTCCAATATCATTCAGCTTACTAACAAACAGAATATTTTGAGCCAGACCTGATATGCGCATAACATCATTAATTCCCTTTACTCTGGCATCAAGAAATTGGATTTTGAATCTTCCACGGCCAACTATGTCCAAAGTTGAATCACTCACCAAGTACACCTTTCCACCATAATATTCTTAACACTTTGTGAACAACTCTCTATGAGATGTCATGTGGAAAGATGCTCCAAAATCAATCATCCAGACATCATCTGATGCCTGTGTAGCCAAGGTAGCAATGAAGGTGTCTGAATCAGCTTGAGAAGAATCATTATCAGAAGAGTACTTCTTCTCTTTCTCCTCTTTACAATCCTTTTGGACATGACCAGGTTTCCCACAGTTCCAACATTTCACCTTGGACTTCTTGCTAGGAGACTTTGATCTCCCCTCTGATTTTGATTTGGACTTCTTGTCCTTCTTCTTGCCTTTCTCTTTCGGTCTTCCTCTGACAGCAAGAGTTTCCTTCACCATCTCAGAAGATTTCCTTCTCATCTCTTCTAACAGGAAAGAACCAACAACATCTTCCATCTTGAAACTCAATGTTGTACTCCCAATAGCCATCACTAGATGATCCCAAGAGTCTGACAAAGAACACAATAGAAGCATACAACGATCCTCTTCATCAATTTTTACACCAACAAATGTCAATTGAGTAATTAGCATATTAAATGTGTTCAAATGATCAGCTACAGACCCTCCTTCCTACATTCTCAAATAATATAGCTTCTTCCTCAGGAACAGTTTATTCACCAAAGACTTCCCTAGATAAATAGACGCTAGTCTCTTCCACAAGGAAGAGGCAGTCTTCTCTTTATGCACATTTAGAAGAATGGAGTCTACCAAACAAAGCCTTATCAACCCCTTCGACTTCCTATCTAAAAGGTCTCAATCTCTTTCTTCATGCCTGTAGGTTTAGGTCCAGACACTGCAAGCCACATATCAAGATCAACTAGAAGATCCTCCATCAAGATTTTCCACAACTCAAAGTTACTGTCGTTGAACTTCTCTATTTCAAACTTTCTAGATGTGCTAGCCATCTCAACCTGTAATAAAAAATAACAAAATCTACAAAACTCCCACTAAACAATAATTGACTCAAAAAACCTAACGTACCCACAAGGATAACACAACTGGCTAAGCTCTAATACCACTTGTAAGGAAAATTAGATGTGGAAACAATTCTCCTAACGTCAATACCTCAGGAAAGAATGCAGATATACTTTTAAATTTTACAACTATAGTCCAATTAAGATGCACTATGAAGCAGATAATAGAAATAAACTATTTGACAATCACACATGAACACTAGATATTGTGGAAAAACCCTTACGGGAGAAAAACCCACCACACTAAGAGAAATCACTTTGTATTACAGTAATGGAGATTACTTACAAATGTCAGACTTTTCTTTCTCATGTCTATTTATAGTAGCATTCACCATGTACAATCTTGTTTCAAGAACCTTCACTTTACAATCAACACAGAATAGAATTCACTCACTAATACAATCACTCAACCATCTATCGATTCAACCAACCGATCACAATCTGCAATCACAAAGTATAACCATGTTGTTCCATGTCCGTCGAGCTTCCTCACAAAATCGTCACAATGAACAATCTTCCAACTGTTCAGATTCGGCTTCTCTTATTGGTCCATGACACTCCACATAGGACAGTCAAATAGTCAAAAGAGAGTCAAGCTTTGTTGGCATCTTGGTGAGACACTAACACTATCTCTCCAATGCCCAAATGCTTCATATCGATGTCACCAAGAATCATTTCCATCAGCAAGAGGTTTCACCAAGCTTACAACTTGTATCGGCTTCAATTTTCCTTTCGGCAAGACTATCGCTCTAGCTAAGACATCCCAACGAGCCTTCTTTTGTTACATCGTGTTCAGGAGACTATCGCTAAGACTTCCTTATTTCGCCAAGACCTCACATCGACGTTCTCCACATGTATCACCATCACCCAGACTCATCGCTTTCAGTGAGATGATATATCAAAGCTCCATATATCACAGACTTAAGCTTCCCATTGGCTAGACAATTGGCTTTCATCGAGACATCATACCAAGGGTTCAAAGTTACTTTGAAGTAATCAGTAGCTGGCAGGACTCTACCGCTATCATTGAGACGTTACTCTAAAAACTTTAAGTCATATCAAGCAACAAGCAATAGTTGACAAGACAAATGTTTATCGCTAAGAGATCTTCCTGAGATCCTTTGTGTTACTCTGATGACAAACACTTGAACCTCTGTCAGTGAGACATTCGCATATTGGTAAGACTTCTTACCAATAGAATATAAGATACGTCGAAGACCACAACATGTAGCATACTGTCGGCGAGACTTTCATATCTCGATAAGACTTCTCACCGAGCCACCATAGGTTATTCAGATATGTGATAGAATGGCCTATCGGCTAGAGATCTTCAAAAGTGCTGAGATGTTTCAACGACTGCTCTATGTCACAGTGATAGACTCCATAGTGAAAGCGTTGGGAGAGACAAAAGCTAGGTCACAAGGACCTATACAAAACATGATGTTCCAAACTGTTAGCCGACCAGACATGATAGATGTCATACCAAATTTGCTCTAGGAGAGGTTTCAGCCTGTGATGATTTAGGCACATATTTCCAACAATCTCCCACATGACGAAGATCACATAGGTACCTCAAGAGCACAACAAACAACTTACTAAAAATAATGGGCACTAAGGCCCATTGAACTGGCAGACCACTTGAACTTGTTTGTGCTCACTGGCTTCATCAATTAATCTTCAACATTCTCCAGAGTATCAACCTTTTCCAAACTAACCTTTTCATCCTCCACCATATCTCATACAAAGTGATACTGTACATCAATATGTTTCGTCCTAGCATGGAAAGTTGGATTCTTTGCCAGACAAATTGCACTCTGACTGTCACAGAAAATTGTTATTTCCTCTGCGTCAAAACCAATGTTAGAACACAAATGTTTCAACCAAACTAGTTCTTTACAACCATGAATAACTGCCATGTATTCAGCCTCTATAGTGGACAAAGCAACTATAGCCTGTCGCTTGCTCATAGAGCTCACTACACCACCATTCATCATGAAAATGTATCCATTGGTGGACCTCCTTCTGTCAATGTCCCCTTCCCAATCAAAATCCACATAGCCTCGAATACTAAGATTCCTCTAAGATTCAACCAAGTTCCCATGGTAACATAAAGCAAAATTTGAAGTGCCCTTCAAATATTTCAAAACTCTCTTTACAGCATCCCAATGTGTTCTTCCTGGATTTGCCATAAATCGACTAAGAACTCCCACTGCTTGGGTAATGTATGGCCTTGTACAGACCATTGCATACATGAGACTACCAACCACACTAGCATAGGGTACACTGATCATGTCCTCCATCTCAGTAGAAGATTTTGTATAGTCCTCAACAGATAGCTTTGTTCCCTACAAGACTGGAACCACTAGATGTTTGCAATCATTCATACAAAATCTCTCAAGAACAGTCTTGATATACTTACTCTGACTGAGCCATAGTTTTCTATTCTTCATGTCCCTAGTTATATCCATCCCCAAAATATACCTTGCTGCACCAAGATCCTTCATTTCACACTTACCAGACAACTAATACTTAAGATCAGAAATCATTAGCTTACTATTTCCTATGAACATCATATCATCAACATAGAGAGCAATAATAAGTACTTGATCACTTTCAACTTTATAATATACACAGTGATCAAATTTTAATCTCACAAATCCCAAAGACAATACAAAAGTATCAAATTTCTGGTACCACATTCTAGGTGACTGCTTTAACCCATACATAGACTTCTTTAATTTGCATACCAATTTTTCTTTACCTTTTTCAACAAAGTGCTCAGGCTGGGACATATAGATTTCTTCTTTAAGATCACCATGAAGAAATGTTGTCTTCACATCCATCTATTCGACCTCTAAGTCATATGCAGCTGCAAGTGACAAAAGGAATTTGATAGATGTTAGCTTTTCTACAGGAGAAAATATTTCCCCATAATCAATTCCCTCTACCTGGGAATAATCCTTTGCAACCAGTCTCACCTTGTACTTTTCTACACTGCCATACAGACCAATTTTCTTCTTAAATACCCATTTGCAGCCCACAGGTTTTCTGCCTTTAGGCAAGGGCACCAGACTCTAGGTTTCATTCTTTTCTAATGATGCCATCTCTTCATTCATGGCTTCCAACCAAGAGTCTGAATCAAACATTCTAAATGCCTCTTTCACAGTCCTAGGCTCATCACTGCTAGAAATTAAAGCATAGGCACAAGTAGAATTAATTAAAGAGAACCCATACCTATCTGGTTGTTTTCTTTCATAGGTTGACCTCCTCACTTGCTAAGGTTGAGGTTCTTTCTTCTTCAGAACTTTCAGAACTACTTGAGCTCTCCTTAGTTTCAGGTACATTTTGAATTTTCAATTCCTCTTTCTCTGGTGTAGGAGGAATTATTGCTACATCCTTATTGTTTTCTGACTTTTTCTCTGATAGTAGATCCAAAGTGAAAGGTTTCAGCTCACAAAAGATTACACTTCTGATGTATACAACCTTCTCTGTATCAGGATTCCAAAGCTGGTATCTTTTTATGACAGCGCTATAGCCAATAAAAATACATTTGACAGCCTTGTTCTCCAATTTAGATCTTTTCACATCCGGCATATAAATATATGCCTCACAGCCAAAAACATGAACATGTCTATGAGAGGGCTTCTTACCAGACCACACTTCCAAAGGTGTTTTCTCAACAAGAGCAGAATTTGGAGAATGATTTATTAATTAACATGTAGTAGATACAGCCTCAGCCCAGAATTTCTCCTCCAAGCCAGCACTACTACTATCCTATTGAACCTTTCTGCAACTCCATTTTGCTATGGAGTATAAGGTGTAGTCTTGTGTCTTTTAATTCCATGGTCTTTACAGTATCTTTCAAATTCATCAAAACAAAATTTACTACCATTATCAGTCATTAAGAATTTTATTTTTCTACCAGTCTGATTTTCAACAATATTTTTAAATTTTTTAAATCAACTGAATACTTTTGATTTACTTTTCAGAAAATATACAAATGCTCTTCTCGAATAATCATTAATGAACAACACGTAGTATCTTGACTTAGACAAAGAAGGAACATCCACTGGACCAAACACATCCAAATGAATATAATCTAGCAAACTAGAAGATTTATGAGGATTGGAATAAAACAAAATACGGTGTTGTTTGCCATATATACAGTGTTCACAAAAATCAAATTCAAGATTACAATCTTCGAGCCCCTTAACCAGGTTTTTATTCTTCAAGGTTTTTAAACCTTTTTCTCCTATGTGGCTTAACCTATGATGCCAGAGCATAGTCTTCTCTGCTGGAAGTTTTACTTCCATAGAGTTTACATAATTAGAGATATTTCCCTCTTTACCTCCATGAGTAGCTTTCAGTGACTTTCCAGAGACACTATTACATTGAACAGCCTGTGCATCCATCTTGTACAGGGTACCAATTCAAGCACCATTGAACCTCTAGTCATCTTGTAGCCATTCCCAGAGAACATGACTTGTACTCCAATATCATTCAACTTACTAACAGATAGTAGATTTCGAACCAGACCTGGTATGTGCATAACATCATTAATTCCCTTTACTCTGCCATCAGGAACTTGGATTCTAACTCTTCCACGGCCAACTATGTCCAAAGTTGAATCACTCACCAAGTACACCTTTCCACCATTGTATTCTTCATACTTTGTGAACCACTCTCTATGAGATGTCATGTGGAAAGATGCTCCAGAATCAATCAGTCAGACATCCTTTGATGCCTGTGTAGCCAAGGCAATAATGAAGGTGTCTGAATCAACCTGAGAAGAATCATTATTAGAAGAGTACTTCTTCTTCTTCTTTTTCTCCTATTTGCAATCCTTTCGGACATGACCAGGTTGCCCATAGTTCCAACATTTCACCTTGGAATTCTTGCTAGGAGACTTTCATCTCCCCTCTGATTTTGATTTGGATTTCTTGTCCTTCTTCTTGCCTTTCTCTTTCGGTCTTCCTCTGACAACAAGAGCTTCCTTTGCCATCTCAGAAGATTTCCTTCTCATCTCTTCTGATAGCAAAGAACCAACAACATCTTCCATCTTGAAACTCAATCTTGTACTCCCAATAGCCATCACCAGATGATCCCAAGAGTCTGGCAAAGAACACAATAGAAGCATACAACGATCCTCTTCATCAATTTTTACACCAACAGATGTCAATTGAGCAATTAGCATATTAAATGCGTTCAAATGATTAGCTACAAACCCTCCTTCTTACATTCTCAAAGAATATAGCTTCTTCCTCAGGAACAGTTTATTCACCAAAGACTTCCCCTAATAAATAGACGCTAGTCTCTTCCACAAGGAAGAGGAAGTCTTCTCTTCATGAACATTTTGAAGAATAGAGTCTGCCAAATAGAGCCTTATCAGCCCATTCGACTACCTATTTGCAAGGTCCCAATCCTCTTGCTTCATGCCTATAGGTTTAGTTACATACACTGCAAGCCACAGATCACAATCAACTAGAAGATCCTCCATCAAGAGTTTCCACAATTCAAAGTTACTGCCATTGAATTTCTCTATTTCAGACTTTCCAAATGTGCTAGCCATCTCAACTTGTAATTAGAAATAACAAACTCTACAAAACTCCCACTGAATAGAATTGACTCAAAAAACCCAACGTACCCACAAGGATAACACAACTAGCTAGGCTCTGATACCACTTGTAAGGAAAATTAGATGCGGAAACAATTCTTCTACGTCAATACCTTAGGAAAGAATATAGATATACTTTTAAATTTGACAACTACAGTCCAATTAAGATGCACTATGAAGTAGAAAAAAAAAATAGAGAATTTTACAATCATACATGAACACCAAATATACGTGGGAAAACCCTTACAGGAGAAAAACCCACCAAACCAAGAGAAATCACTTTGTATTACAGTAATGGAGATTACATACAAATGTCAGACTTATCTTTCTGGTGTCTATTTACAGCATCATTCACCATGTACAATCTTGTTTCAGGAACCTTCACATTACAGTCAACATAGAATAGAATTCACCCACTGATATAGTCACTCAACCATCTGTCGATTCAACCAAGCATTCACAATCTGTAATCACAAAGTATAACCATGTTGTTCCATGTTCATCGAGATTCCTCACAGAACCATCAGAAAAAACAATCTTCCAACTGTTCAGATTCAACTTCTCCTATTGGTCCACGAGACTCCACATAGGACGATCAAATGGTCAAAAGAGATTCAAGCTTTGTTGGCATCTCGGTGAGACACTAATAGTGTCTCCCCGATGCCAAAAAACTTCATATCAATGTTGCCAAGAATTATTTCCATCGGCAAGAGGTTTCACCGAGCTTACAACTTGTATCGGCTTCAATTTTTCTTTCGAAAAGACTATCTCTCTCGCCAATACATCCGAACGAGCCTTCTTTTGTTACACTGAGTTTAGGAGACTATTGCTAAGACTTCCTTATGTCGCTAGGACCTCACACCGACGTTATCCACATGTATCGCTATCGCCCAGAATCATCGCTTTTGGTGAGACAATATACCGAAGCTCCATATGTCACATAGACTTAAGCTTCCCATCGGTCAGACAATCGGCTTTCGCCGAGACATCATACCGAGGGTTCAAAGTTACTCTGAAGTAATCAGTAGTCGGCAGGACTCTACTGCTATCACTGAGACGTTACTCTGAAAACTTTAAGTCATATCAAGCAAGAAGCAACAGTCGGCAAGACAAATGTTTATTGCTAAGAGATCTTCTTGAGATCCTTTGTGTTATTCCAATATAAGATATGCTGAAGACCACAACATGTAACATACTGTCGGTGAGACTTTAATATCTCCATAAGACTTCTCACCGAGCCACCATAGGTTATTCCGATATGCGATAGAATGGCCTATTGGCCAGAGATCTTCACAAGCAGTGAGAGGTTTCAATGAATACTCTATGTCACAATGATAGACTCCACAGTGAAAGTGTTCAACGAGATAGAAGCTAGGTCACAACGACCTATACAAAACATGATGTTCCAAACTGCTACTTGGCCAATAATGATAGATGTCATACCAACTTTGCTCCTAGAGAGGTTTCAGCCTGTGATGATTTAGGCACATATTTCCAACACTTTCCATACAGTAATTCATAAGGAGAGGCCTTCAAGATTTGTTTTTTCATAATTCTATCAGCCCATTGAGTGGCTTGCAAGTGCTTGTGTCATTTCTTTTGGCATTTCAACCTGATGCACTTGATTAACCTAATTAGGTTCTTCTTAGTTGACTTTGCTAACCCATTTCCTTACAGGTAATGATTTGATGAAGTCTTGAGGTAGAACCCATGCTTTAGAGTGAATTACAACATCCCAAAGCCAACAAAATATTGTGCCTTATCAAATATGATGGTTTTTGGTGAACCAAACGTTGCCACCAGCTCCTCAACAAAATTGAAAATTTAAATTTTTTGTTGCAGGGTATGTGCAAGATCATCATGGAAAAAATAGGTCCTTAAGTGGCAAAAAAATTAGAAAAATCAAAGTTAGGAAAATTGACTTAAAATTTTGAATAAGTTATCTATACTATTTCAAAAATATGTAGGAATAGAATCTGTAGAAAATTCAATGCAGTTTCTAAACTACGAGATTTGTTTAAAAATAAAAGAAATCTATTTGGTGAAAATTTTAATTTTCAATGTAGTACTACTTAAATTTTAGGGAAAAAATAAGAAGTAGGTTTTTGTCCGACCACCCTAATGACAATAAAATGATAATACTTTTTTATAATATTTTAGATATAAGTAGAGGACTCATGTCCCGATGTGATGCATATTTTTTTGTAATTTTTTTCCAAGTAATTAATTCATTTTGAATTTTTTATTACAACTTTAAAAAAATATTAAAAAACCCGTATGTCTGACAACCTTACCTTGGTCAAAAATTCATGAAATTCAATTTTTATTTATTTAATCCTATAGTATGCAAAGCATAGAATATGATGCATGTTTTGGATTCAAAAAATGTGATACTGTTTGAAGGATATAGATGTTTTTCAATCAGTCTATCAATCAATACTTTAGTCGTAATTTGAATAGAAAATGAATACTAATTACTTATTAAATTCAAAGTAAAAAATAATTTATATTGGTGGAAAGCTAAGAATATCCTTTAAAAACCCTTTTTGTTTCATCAATTTTGGGTTAAAAAAAGTTGTTAGCCACATACCCATCATTTTGCCACTTTTTGGCCCATCATGATCCTGCACATATCCAACATTTTTTAGAGTAGTTCAGCCTCCATCCACCTTTGTTAAATAATCAAGTGTCATAAGTATCCACTTATGATTGGCACTGGAGATAGGATTTATCATTCCAAAAAAATCCAAACCCCATTTTGCAAAGTGTTCCTCAGTTGTGATTGTGATTAGCGGCATGTAAAAGTTTTTCCACTTACTAATGAAGGATTGGCATGGGGTACATTTTCACACCATGTGGTGCACCTCAAAGAACATGGAAGGCCAATAATATCCTACCCACATTATCTTCAAAGAAATGGTTTTGGTAGAGAAGTGTATGCCCTCGAGACTGCTCTGGAATTCTTTTAAAACTTTTTCTGGTATGACTGATCTAGGAAATGAAGCAAGATGCCATCATAATTTCTTTGAAACAAAATCCCCTTAATTATTACATACCGGGTGCCTTGCAATCAATAGTAGCATCTTTTGTGAGGTGGAATATTAGTCTGGTACTTCTACTTTTGCATATATCGTGGTAGATCCACCACCCACGACTCGTTGGACTCAATCAAATTTGTATAGGCCTGATCAGTCTCTTCCTCTGCCATGGAGCTTAATTCTTGTGCAAGGTATTCCCAAAAACCTTTTCCCCAAACAATCTTGGTTAGTCAGATGTCTACATCATACTCTAGGATCTTGGAGATCTAGTTGGCCGTCTTTTCAATTATTTCACCTTCAGTGGTATACTCCCAAACACTAGGATGAGTGACAAGGATGGTGATTTTGTTGGCTAATACTAGGTGTTAGAATTTTTTGAGGCTTTTAACAATAGAAAAGGCCTATTTTTCAAAAAAATTATACCTAGCTTCATATCCTTTTATTTTCCTAAAGGAATGAAATGGGATGCTCTCTACTACTGTCTTCATCTTTTTGAGTGAGCACTAAATCTATGCTATGTTGGTCATTGTAGACATAGAGGAGAAGATCCTTGGAGAATTATAGGTTAGCTAACACTAGGGCCATGGAAATGGCTACCTTTATTTTCTTAAAAGCCATTTTTCCTTTAGGATTCCATTTGAACACTAAATTCTTTTTTAACATTAGTGTGATAGGTCTCACAATTCTTGCAAAGTCTAAAATGAACTGGATGACAAAATTAATCTTCCCCAAAAAGGACTCTAGCCCCTTCTAGTTGACTAGCAGTGGTAGCTCTATTATAGCCTTTACCCTTCTAGGATCTATAGCTATTCCTTCTTTTGATACCATAAAACATAGTAGCTTGCCTTGTGGCACTCTGAAAACACATTTCTTGGAATTTAAGGAAATCTCAAACTATTGGCATTTATGGAAGACCTTTTTTAATTGGTCAAAATGATCACCATTTGATTTTGAAAAAGCCACCAAGCCATCTAGATATATTAAGATAATTTAATTAATGAATCCCTTGAAGGTGATATCCATTACTCGCTGAAGGTGATAATTTAATTAATGAATCCTTTGAAGGTGATATCCATTAAAAAATTATGAAGTGCATTTTTTAATATGCAAATGTTCCCCACTTGGTTGTGAATGTTTTTTTATGCTAGTCTTCTTCCTTTACATAGTCTTGGTTATAACCTGAAAAACCATCAAGAAACACGAACATTTTTTATCTAGCCATGGTCTGTAGAATCTACTCCATTGATGTAAAAGGGTAGTAATCTTTTAGCAAAGCTTTGTTCAAATCCCTAAAATACATGTAGAGTCAAATATCACCATTCTTTTTTCACACGTGTACAAGATTGGATACTCAGGTGGAGTGTTTGATTAAGTATATGCTCATTAATTCGATTAATTTGATGAGCTCTTATGCCATCAATGCTTTGACCTTGGGATTGACCAGCCTTTCTTTTTTTCAAACAAGTTTTGAGCCTTCGACCAAGTCAATAGTATGTTGAACTATGCCTAGATCGTATCCTCTAAGATAATCATAGGTCCAAGCCATGACCCTGTCATATCTATAACATAGCCCCTTTAGTCTCTCTTTATCTTTCTATGGAAGTCTCTTTCAACTTTTAACTTTTTTCCATTTCCAACATCGAGATCTTCATAGTCTTTCACATCAATAGTGAATCTTTGTTTACTATTCCTCATATCCTTGCAATTGAAAATATTTTCAAGAGAAATCAAACCTTGTAGGAGCTTATTGCCATTCAATTGGATCACTTTCTCTTCCATAGCTCTTCTATCTTTGTACTGCAAATGATTGAAATATTTTTCTTGTTTTTGTAATAAAGCAACAATCTAAACATCATCTTCAAAAACCTACCAATTTTGATCATTGTTGGGAATTGATGGTTGCATGATGATTTGCATTATCTTTTTCTTTATCATTGATTCAAAAATTGGCTCAAATTGTGAACCAATCAAAGCCATCTAATCAACAACATTATTCTGGGAGCATGGAATAACCTATATGTTAAAAGCTTCAAAATTATAGATAAGATCCCATACTCTATGTCTATAAGACTTCATTCTTACATTTTTGGTACCAAGCTTGCCACAGACCTAGCTTACGATAATTTGTAAGTCTATCAACATTTGTAGTCTCTTCACACCCATCCATTCTATGAGAAATAAACCATGGACCAAGGCCTCATATTTAGAATCATTATTCAAGCATGGGAACTGAAGCAAAAATCTTTGAGGGTCTTTGATCCAGGTGGGGGTACCAATCATACACCTACTCTGGAATCAAACATGCATTTAGCATCATAAAAAAAAATCCATAGACTATTATCACCTAGTACATTAGGCTCTTACTATTCTTTCACAAATTTTAGAAAGACTTGGTCATCATCAAAGATCACATAGGTGTCTAGTCTAGTAGCATGGAAGTTTCTGAATGGGTCAGAGTTAATAAACTAGTTGAGGAGGACCTCCTCTTCAGGGGTCTGATCACTTGCATCCTCCTCATCCTCTAACAATTCTACATAATACGTCTCCCCTTTTGAGAAGGAGGTATTCACTGCTTCAAAGCATAGGACCGCATTGTTCGCTATATGTTCTAGGTGCAGGGATTTGACAAAATCTTCATCTTTTCCTTTTTCTTTGTTCACAATATCAAATGAGACCAATCAAGTGCTAAATATCTACCAAGATTCACTGTAAAGTCCCTTGAAAGGCACATCCCAAATACTCGGTGGTGTCTATCACAACTATTTCTTATGTGACCATTTGGCTTAGACATGAGAAGAGGTTCAAAGATAGATCCTTGATGCAACTAATAGTTGGGACCTTCTTCCCATCTAATTGCATGATCCCTTTCTCAAGAGTCTCATACTTGAGTCTTATGGAATCAACCACTTGTTTAGGTATGACCATAGTATTGGTTCCCTAATCAATCATAGTATTATGTGAAATCTTATCTCCCATAATAAGTGTTAAAAATAAAGGTGTGGGATTTCATTTTCTTACCTCTTTCACATTTGCATTTTCCATGCCATTCACATATATTGTGGCTCTTGAATATTTTGGGGGTCCAATACGGTCTCTTTCTCTCTAACTTGATTGTGTGAGGGAATCACATCCATTCACAGTATTTTTTCTTCTTTCTTTAATCCTTCTTAGAGCAATGTATTTTATTCTAGAATTGATATGATGTCCCACACAGATATATTAGTGAGCACCTTCTTCAATTTCTCAACTACATTGAGTGTTCTGACTGGCGGGACCTTGGGTCTGAACGGTGGTATCCCTTTCATCTTTGAGAGAGGTCGATCTGACATGGGCAGGCTTAAATATTTTTCTATATCATTCTCTAGAAACAACAAAACCTATGACTATTGAGTGGGTTGAGCCTACAAGGTTTGATTTACTTGTAGCTTTGGTTGTCATCGTTGTGGAGCTTATTGCATGTATTCTCTAGTGAGTCTTCTTTTGGACCTTATGTTATAGTCTAACTATACTTGTGTGGCACTAGTCATCAAAGCATTGTTGGAGAATACTACATCTTTTTCCTCCATCCAACAGAAAACTGCTTGGTCTAGTGTGATATCTAGCTCTTGTTCTAAGGATATTCCTTGCATTTTTTCTCTATAGTAGGCATTCTCCATTTTGAGAGACTAATATTCTTCCATATTTGTGAATGTTTCATGGCTCCTTTTCTCTACTACCTTCTACTGCAGATTTCTCCTTGGAAATTTTTTAGGCATATGGCTATCATTACACAGGAAGCACCATACATTCTCATCCTCCACCAAGTTGTTCTAGCTTGGGGCTATGTTCTAGCCTAGGGTTATGTTCTTGCTTGGATTGTTCTTGATAATATTAAGTAGCATGGTAATTGGGACTATCTAGTTTGTGAGCACTGGTTGCTAATTTCATCCTTTTAGAGATCCTTAATATGCATTATGTTGATAAGATGGGCCTTCCTCCTAGATAGGTCTATGTGGGAGGCTTCAGAGTTTCCGCTTGTTGTCGTCAGATGATGACTAGTTCATTCAAAAAGGACTGCATGAGGTTCTTCATATCATTAACATTTGTTGCTAATGTATAAGAGCCTGACATACTTGGTTGTGCACCTGGGGTATACGTACATGGATGGTGCTATAGCCCACATGGTCACTCATGGAGCAAAGGTGCTCAAATTTGCTTCTTCTCGAGGGATACCAAAGATTTCTATGAACATGGACATTGATGGATGTGGTGGAAGCTTCTCATGTTGATCAATTTGTTTTGTATGCATACAACCATATCATATGTTAGGAAGAATATCTCCTCCCATAGATTGCACCATGACTATGATATCCGAATTGAAAGGCCTTTAAATATAGCATGAATTCCATAGTGTCTAAAGGCCTGGTAGTCACAAGAATCATTTGCTGGTTTTTGTGAAATATGGTGTTATAGTCACTCATAGCCGCTTGTGGGGCCCTTTTGATGGTGATTAATTGTTGCAGCAGAGAGGAGTGATCTCCCTTTTCTAAGAAGTGCTCAAACAACCTCTCTCTAAGTTGATCCCAAGAGCAGATAGAACTAGAAGCTAAATAACTATAATAGTCTTGGGATTTTCCTTTGAAAGATGCAGCTAATAATCTAAGAGAAATATTCTCTTCTGCAATGTTATGTATTCTTCATACCTCCACTATATCTTGGAGATGTTTAGAGGGGGTCTTAAAATCCTCCCTGAAAAACTTTGGGATGGCCTTGAGAGCATTGGTGGTATGGCGGACCATACATCTGTGGGTGTAGGTGGTTGTAACAGACTACCGCTATCCCAAGTTACAAAATTTATATGAGTTGGGGCACCTATATGAGCCATTGTGAATACATTCCTATGGATAGGGTATATAGGTATTCTGATTTGGAAGGTTCAACCTCCTAGTGGAGTATATAAGGATCTAGAATGTGGGTTAACACTCCTTACCCTACTGTTTCTTATAGGTGATACAAAACCTGTAACTCTTTATTTTCTTTATACAGAGGTAGGTAACTAGGAGTACTGGAAATGACCTCTTGAAGACGCTCTTGTTTGGACTCTAGGCATGAAATTTACAACTTTTTCTTGGTTTGATTTAATAAATATTTCTAACTTCTAATCAGGTGTTTGAAAAACTTTGGTCCCACCAGGCGTGCCCAAAAAAGAACTATTGATCATCAAATCTTGCACTTCTCTAATAGCCTTATGGTGAATTAAGCAAGTGAGGGACTGATCTATGCCTCACTGAATTACCTCCAATATTTTATAGAAATACAACTCTTCTTTGTGTTTGGGGGAAAAGGTAGAAAGAAATTTGAATAAAATATTAAAATGGCAATACACCAAACCTTTTACAACATTTCAAACCTTGAGTATTCCTTATAATAGATACCATAGACACAAAATGCCATAGACTCGTCATTGTTGGGAAGAGAACCAATGACAAAGGCTAGAGAAAGCACAATGCACTCTTTCAAATATCCCCATGGGAAGCAACCATTAAGGTCCAATCAGATATAAGAAAACTCTAAGATTAATAGAAATATCTAGAAATTTACAGAATCCTTCTTCCTTTATAGCATAACATAGAAAATGGAAAACCCTTTAAAAAAAATGGAAAAGTTCAATAAACATAATCCAATTTATGAAAGCTTAGAATTTAACATAGAAGCTTAACAACATGTAAATTAGCTATCTAAACTACCAATGAAAACTTTTGACACAATGTTTTAACATGTATGCAATATGTAAATGAATTTTAACAGAGGCCATAACATGCATAGTCTCAAAGATTTCTCCCAAATAGATCGAACTTCTATGATATATGAATTGAAAAATAAAGGTCGGATACCAATCCAATGATAGTTTGAATTAAATATAACATGATAGAGGGAATATAAATATTCTATAAAAACCTTGCTACTTCTAATAAAATAGAAATTACCTAATAGATCTATATCCTTCGAAAGGACTTTTGAAGCAATTTAAAAAAAAAAATTACTAATGCTGCCAACACCTATTTATAACCAAAAGAAGAGAAAACTACCACAAACATTATAGGAGCAAAAACTGCGAGGTGCTTGAACCTGATAGCTCACAATCCGATCTTAGATCTTGATTAGATTGCATAAATATTCACTCATTAAGTCCCAAATTTCTCATTGATGGCTTTAGATATTTTAGCGAAGATAGCTGTCAGAAAACAATAAAATTTTAACACAACCTAGAAAAATCTAACCGATCAACCATAGAGGTTGATAATACCAACTCGAAGGTTCCACCTCGAAAGTAAGATGTCTGTTATGCTCTCCAATAAAATATGTCTCAAAAGATCACTATGCAAAAATACAAAATGCCCGATGCAAATATATGATGTGCCAAGTGAGGAGGAAAACTCAGACATGCGAGAGTGGTTTTGAAGAAAATCTCGGCCAAGCTAACACATACCCCAAACCACTCCCGAAAGGAAAATGATATGTAAATAAAGTTGTGCAAGGATAGGTGGCACATTGTGCACCTTTATGTAGGAGTTGTCTTCATTCTCTAGGCATGGATTCATCCTGAAATGGAAAAGAGTAAGAGCCAAAAATCAAAGAAAAGTTAAAAGGTTGAATTTCTTTACAAGAAGATGAAAAGGTGATTGATTTCATTTCATGCTACCAATCACTTTATTCTCAAATTGATGTGAAAATTCTTGATCCTCATCTTCAAAATATGTTCATAGAAAATATGCAAAGTAATATATAAGATAAGCTTACCATGATGATGTTCCCCTCCTTCATGCACTTATGCACTACCCTTCGTGATTATTGAAATTCAGTTAGTAGTCATGCTACAAAAGCTACCTCTATCCGTCTAGAGAAATTTCAATCCACAAACCATAACAATTATCAACCTTTTAGAAAATAAAATAAAGGCTTCCTTCAACTTAATCCACCTCAACAAAAAAATTAACATGCTAATGCCCAAGTTGTTGTTAAAAATAAGTCCACTACTTTTGCATTTGGGGATCCGGATAGGCAGTTTACTCCCTTACCTAATACCCTTAACAACACCATGTCATAATTTTTAGAATATAAAATTCTTACCTTGCCTCCCGTTAGAGCACATGATCCTAATAAACCTTTACCTCTAAGCTTTAGATTGAATGCTTACTGCCATTATCACTGACAAAATGGACACGACATGGAACATTGTAAGCATCTTAAAATCTTGTGCAAGGCCTCAATGATTTTGGTCTTCTTTCATTTGGAGGTGTTAATGATCAAGGAAATAATTTTGTTGCCCCTCCTAACCAAAACTTGCAAATATTTACCAACCCAATGCAAAAACATGATATTTCATTTATCAAAGAAACCAAATAGAATGATGTGATGAATGTTGCTACTAATGATGAAACCATGGATATTGTTGAACAGTATCCCATGGATACTAATGTACAAAGTCCTTGGGATGTTATGGTTGAATTGGTCAAAATTCAACCTCATAAGGGAAAAAGCAAAAATCCTTTTGACATATTTTTCTCCTCACAAGATATATTTAAACATGCACTCAATAGTCCTCTTTACATAGCTGGTCGAATCTATGATAAGCCCACTAATGGGATATTAATTGATCCCATCTATGGAGAGAATATGATCACTAAGGAATTCTTTCTTGTGCATGAACTCTATCAAGAAACATATGTTAAACCGAAAGCATGCATAAAGATGCACAATGGTTTCACTTGCCCTACGATGGGATTGATCACCCTTCCTTTAATTGTTGGATCAAAATAATTAGATGTCTCATTCTCCATCATCTTGATGTCAGACCAATTATATGTGAGGCTTGGTTACCCATGGATACACTCTATGGAAGTTGTCCTGTCAATTGGGCATAAATGCTTAAAGTTCCCCTTTGAAAATGAAATCTTTACTATGCACCATAGTGGATTCAACCCTTTTTATTGTTGTGGGAAATTTTCCTTAGATTTCTTTTGGCTTGAGCCTATGGATCCTATTAAACCTTGTGAAGACTTATTTTTAAAATCCTACCAAAAGATTAAAGTGAAGTGCATAGAAAAATTATCCCTTAAGAACATGCCTCAACACAAGATTGAGCCTCTTATCCTTGATAAAACTATGATTGAAGCTAAATACATTCCAAACAACCAAGACCAACCTAAGATATATCCTTCTCCTAACCCCCACAAATGACCAATAAACAATGAAAATAGTCATGTCACACCTCCTAGGATAAAACAAGTGTACAAAGTTAAAGAGAAAGTCGTTGAACAACCTTCCATGGTTCCTTTCATTCCTCCCCTTAGGGAAGAAAATAAACCTATGTTTGGTGAACCCACTCCTACCCAAACTCAACTTAAAAACAAAAAAAAAAGAAATAGAAGTGCTAGAGAGTGTAGGTGTAGACATTTTTCCCTTACTTGAAGGTTAAACAAAGAAAATAAAAATAAAATAAAGATCTAAACTTGACTGAAGCAATGCATGATGAGTCTCTCCCTTCACTAAAACAAAAAATATCCTATACCACAACCACAATAGGAGCTAAGAACTTCTTTCTACATTATCATTCAAACTCCCATTGTGATTAACTTGGATGACAATGATGAGGTTTCTAAAATTGATGAGGAAGTGCATAATGAATTAAATACATTATTTTCCTCTTCTATGAGCTTAAATGATAAATCTCCTAGGAAGAGTGTTGAACTTGGTGATAACCCTAGTTCAACACTTGCTATTGTCCCTTTGTCTAGTTGTTCACCTTTTGTATACAATGAACATGATTGGAATGTAGATGACCTGCTAATTGGTTGACTCGCATGTGCCTTACTAGTCTTGCTTTTATTTTCTTTTGCATGTTATTGTGTGTGATTTCATGTGTGTAATATGATCCCCCGTGATGTTTCATTTGACGCTTCTCTCTCTCCCTTTTTGTGACATTCATCTATTTGTATCTAAATTATTCTCTATGCATTAAATATTAAAATATTTTCCTTTATCTTTTCTTTGTCATGTGTTTTCCTTTTGGGGATGATGCAAGACATCGAGACATTCATGTCTTTTCCATGTTGACCCAAAAGTTTTCATTTTTATCTTTATTTTTCTTGTGTTTTCCTTTTGGGGATGACGCAAGGTTTCAAGGAATTCATGTCTCTTCCATGTTGACCTAAAAGGTTTTTCATTGTTTTCACTCTCTCTATGTCATTATTCTTGTTCTATGAATATTTAGGGAATGATGACAGTTTTGAGCTCTCTAAAAACATTGTATCAAGAACATACTGACCTTGAATCCATAGATCCCTTTTGTGATTTTGGGGATAACTCCCTTTTTCATTGGCATTATTCTTTTTTAGCTCATGTTTCATGGTGTAGTCTTCCTGCTTCATGTGATGTGTTTTCCTCTTTTTGGTGACATTGGGTGTAATTTACCTCAAGAGTGTGATCTCTCTTAGCATATTATATTATTCTTAGTGGCTTGATGTGGCACACTACATCCCATAAGTTGTGACTCTTCTATTCTTTGATCGGTCCTCTCTTGGAGACATTAGGTACAATTTACCCTAAGCTAAGACATTACAAGAACTAAGCTAGACTCCTTTGAATGTTCCATACATTATCTTGTATCTATAAATTTCATTATATGGCCACCTTGCATAACCCACTTTTCTTGCCTATGGTGCCATCTGTTTGTTCATGGGTGTCAAGCATACAGAGAATTTCTTTCCTCATTAAGCTTGAATTTCATTTGTTGTGTTGTGCCTCATCAAATTTATCACAAGGCATAACTTTGGTATGGTTACCATATGGGAGCCAAACTTAGGCATGACTGTCCCATAGCCACTTGCTTGTCTATGTGAGCACATACCATCGCGTGCGTATGTGTCTCACTAGGGGATCACCTAGTGGGTAACAAATTTCACTAGCCCTTGTGAGCATGCATTAGTTTTAATAGTGGACATTGTGTTCCAATTGTAAAAATTCTTGGACAAACAACCTAGATTTGATCCAAACCATGCTACACAAATGGTCAAAGCTTAATCTGCCCTCTCCTATTTTTTTCTTTTTGTTTTCTTTATGTATTTGGTAGTGTATTATTGTTCATTGATGTTGCTCCTACATTATTTTATGTTTGTCCTCTTGCACCTATGTTGGTCTATTATTGAAACTTGATCCTATGGGCTTGGCCATCTCCTTTGATCTTTGTCATCCTATCCTATCTACATCGGCACACTTGGACCCCTCTTGATGCGAATTTGTCTAATTTTGTGTGAGTTTGAAGCAAGTTCCTCCTCTCACTAAAGTGGGGGATAAATGTAATGATGGAAAATTTACACCCTTACATTTTCACATTAGTTTAGGCCCTCCTTGTTGAATTAAGCTTAGTGTTGCCTTGATTTAGTGTTGTAATGTGTTTAACACATTCACATTAAGTATTGGGCCCTTTTGAACTAAATGGACATAATTATGACTTATTTAGGGTGTTGTAAAGTGTATCTTAACACTTTCACACTAATATCATGGGGTTTCATTAAATAATTGGGCTTCTTTATGCCTTATTTGACCATATTTTGTATCCACAAGCCTTAATTAATGCATCTTTTCTAGGGTAATCCCAATATAAACCAACATCCAATAATAATTCAGGTGTTTTTGGATTTTGTGGCCCAAATTTAGTGATTTGGGACTCATACGCCACCTTGGGCATATGATTCCCACCTAAGTTTTGGGGCCCCAATCCTAGTTTTACATCATTCTAAGATTTTTTTAAAAATGTGTCCCATAGTTAAGCCTAATGGGACTCATATGCCACTTTTGGCATATGAGTCTTGTATGGCCCAAAATCAAATTCAATTCAAATTCTTGGTATGATTTTACCCTCCTAGATCTAATGTCAGTCTGTAACATGTAATTTAGGGAAATTTGGAATAAACAAGTATAATTACAAGATTATTTCACTTATTTTTCCCTAATATTTCAAGTGTTCATGCATCATAGAAAATTTGTGATCAAAGGAGAATTCAAGAGTCTACAAGAGCATTCAAGATAATTCAAGAGTTGTTTGTCAAGCATTTAGGAGCATTATTCAAGTATCAAGCATCATGTCAAAGTCATCATGCATCATGTTTTTTTTTAGCTAAGAATTGTGATGTACGATTTCATGATTTAAGCAATCTTTCAATTCAAGATCAACAACATTCAAGCAAGAATCAAGATCTACATCCATTGGAGCTATTTCATATATGTTTGTAGCATTTTATTGCTAGGGTTTTGTGAATTGTAACACTACATGATGTTCATTCATCATTCCTTCATTTCATTACAAGGTTTGATTACCAAAACTGGGTTTGACCAAGGAAAATCCCTTTTCTACTAACAAAACAACAATTTTCCATCTCTTTAGTGTGTGACTTTTAGTTCTAGGTTCAAGACATATTGAAGAGAAAGATTGGAAAGAAGCTGTAAAGTGTTAAAAGTTTCTAAAGTTTTCACATCATCTACATGATCATTGGAAGACCTCTACAAAGTAGAATTCAACAATTCTGACCTGAAGATCAAGTTGAGAAGGTTAAGAAAAGATTGAGTATATATAAGTCATAATTTTTTTGAAAAAGTAAAAATGGATTTATATGCCACTTTTGGTGTATGAGTCCCAATATAGTAGAAGTTGCAATTTTTAGCTGTCCAAAACATACCTCTATTAGATCTTTGCTCCTACCTAGAAACCCTAATATGGGACTAGGGTATGTGCAGGATCATCATGGAAAAAATAGGCCCTGAAGTGGCAAAAAATTTTGAAAAATCAAAGTTAGGCAACTTGAAGTGAAAATTTAATAAGTTATCTATATTATTTCAAAAATATGTAAGAATAGAATCTATAAAAAATTGAATGTAGTTTCTAAACTACTAGGTTTATTTAAAAAATAAAAAAATCTATTTGGTGAAAATTTGAAATTTCAATGCAGAGTACTTAAATTTCAGGGAAAAAATAAGTAGGTGTTTGTCTACCACCCTAATCACAATAAAATGATAATATTTTTTATAAGATTTTAGATATAAGTAGAGGACTCATTTCGGATGTGATGCATAGTTTTTGTAATTTTTTCCAAGTAAATAATTATTATGAATTTTTATTACAACTTTTAAAAATATAAAAAATCATATGTCTGACCACCTTAACTTGGTCAAAATTCATGAAATTCATTTTTTTTAATCCTATAGTATGTGAAGCATAGAATGTGATGCATGTTTTGGATTCAAAAAGGTGATACCATTTGAAAGATATAGATGTTTTTCAATCAACCTATCAATCGACTTTAGTCAGTAATTCAAATAGAAAATGAATAATAATAATTTATTAAATTCAAAGTAAAGCATAATTTATATTGGTGGAAAGTTGAGAATCTCTTTTAAAAACCCTTTTTCGTTTCATCAATTTTGGGTTAAAAAAAAATTGTTGGCCACATACCCATCATATCACCACTTTTTGGCCCATCATGATCCAGTACATGCCCACTATATCACCCAGACTTGCATATGAGTCCCAAAAGACATTAATTTTAGTATTTTCAACATTTTAGATCTCCATTCAAGCTTCAATAGGTTTCCAGGTGCCCCTCTATACTTTTTTAGTTTTTTGTCTTGTTTTACATTCATTTTTATGTTTTTTATTCAATTCTTGCATATCTTTAAGTTTCATAGTTAGGTTTTGCATAATACTAGTTTTTCCAAGCCCTAGCTTGGTGGTGAATGCCTCTTTAGTTCTTAATCATACCCTAGGAAACCCTATTGCAAGATCTCCTTCCCCATCTTAACCTTTGGATTGAGATCTCTAGGGTTTCCTTGAGTGAAACTTGAGGGAAATAGGTCTAGATCCTAGAAACCCTAGCTTGTTCCCTATGGGGGATAGGGTGGCCCTATTTTCATCATTTCAATAGGTTTAGATCTGAAAGCAAAGTTTGAGTGACATAGGAAGGAACTACAGAGATAGGAGAATAGTTTCAGATCCTACTTTTATAGAAAAGAGTATCAAGACTAAATTGCCACCTTGGGCATATGAGTCCTAGTATACCCCTTTTCACCATTTTTTTCTAGATCATGATTTGCCAGCAAAATATTTTAGATTCTACCTAGATTCCAAAAGTAGGATTTAATCACCTAGTCTGGTGTATGAGTCCGGGTAAGCTTCAAACAATAGATTTTCAAGGTTGTAGACCTTGTTTTTACCTCTTCAATCTTCCAGGTGCTCCTTTGTTTATCCTCAATTTCACATTTTTTCTTAGTATTACTTACCTCAATTGAATCATCGGGTTGAATCCTCTAGGGCTTCCTTTAATGAACTAGAGTGAAATAGGTCCTAAACCCCCTTTGTTCCATCTCCAAAAAGGTTGAACCCTATTTTCCTTCTGTTCATTTGGTGAACCTGATGTTTGGACACTTACATTTCTGATTTGGAGTACATTGTAGTCCTAGATCTATGTTAACTTTTCATTACATTTGCATTATTTGAATTGCATTTAGGACTCCTAAATCTTGCATTATTGGAAAAGTGCATAAAGGATGCATTTTTGCATCTTGCATCATTGAATTTCATTAGGAAACTATAATTGCAAATAGTCAAGACAACATACAAACTAGAAACCTTAAAAACAACTTAAAATTTGCTGAATTTGGTGTAAAAACCCTAATCTAGGACTCATTCACCCACTTGGGTGATTTAGTCCCTATATAGGTGGTTTTCAAAAAAATTGGGAATTTTGTGTTGCTTTTTTTTAAGCATTTTAATCTTACAGAAACCCTAATTGGGACTAATTTTCCCCTCTAGGAATTTTAGTCATGTATCAGACCTAAAATTTCATTTTGTAGCATTAGAAACTTTGTTTCTATATTTTTGTTTGTTGTTATTAGATCTCTATTTTAGTGTACTGAGTTTTTGTTTCATTCGTTGCATTCAATCTAGCTTAACTTGGTTTCAATTCAAGTGCATGCTTCAATTATGGATAGAATTAAATTACTGCACTTTAATTTTATTTCTAGCATTAGTTGATAGTTTGATTAGATTACATTACATTTGGCATTCATTAGAAAACAAAAAACTGAAAAACATCAAAACTAAAACAGCAATAAACTGATGAACCCCTTCGAGAAAGCATAGTTATTTGAGTATGTCAAATCTATTTTTCCAAGTGAACCTAACCTTCAAGCCCTTTAGTAGTGATGAATTTGGCATGTTAGATGAAGCCCTTGAGGATTTCATCTTACAAGGTTTGAATCCACTAAGGCTTATTATAACAAACCAAAACAAACAGAATTTAATGTTTTCCAATCTCAACTTATCCTTTACCCACCTTCAAACCAACCTCAAACTCAAAAAAAACCCTTTCTCATCCTTGAACCACCTAAGAATAATGTTTCACAACAATCAAGTTATAATACCATTTCTCATACATATAACACTAGAAACAATACACAACCAGGACAAACAAATTCAACCTCCCTTCCTTTTCCTCAACCCATCTTTCCTAGTGTTCCTTGTTTGCATTTGCATAGTGGGAAGGATTATGATATTTTTGAAAAATATAAGAATACTCCCAAAAAGATATCCCTATGGGACCTAATTCAAACTTCACCTAGTTATCATACTATGCTTCAAACATCCTTGCAACAATTTGTAGTTCCCTCTAATGCAAATCCAAGTGATGTGGTAGCTCTAATTCAAGGAATGAATGCATTCAAGATTGATATTATTTTTCATCAACATGAGCTACCTCCCTTGGAAGTGAGAAATAAAAATGATACCTTAATGATAATAGATAAATTCAATAGAATAGGAATAAAGTGAACCCTTGTTGACAATGGCTCAACTCTTAACATGTGTAGTGTAACCCTTTTGGATAAACTTGGCATGGATAAATCAATAATGAAACATGATTCCTTATCAATTCAAGGATTTCACAATGTAGGAAAGGAACCGCTTGGTGTGATCACCTTTCCTATTACAGTTGGAAATGTCTCATTACAAACTCCTATTCACATTATGCCTCATGATCTTTCATACTATCTTCTTTTAGGAAGACCTTGGATTCATGAGATGCATGTGGTGCCTTCGACTCTTCATCTTATCATGAAGTATGTCTACAACAATAGTGTACCAAATTGAGATAGATCATGAGCCTAAGAGTTTCTTACAAATTGAAAAAGGAACAAAAAGTCTTCTAAACACATTAATCCCAACTTCAAAGATAGAACCTATGAAAGGAGAGAAACGAGAGATCAAAAAATTTCCAAGTTATTGGAAGATGATTTGGGTTGCTTAGACTTCACACCTTCGTTCATGGGAGAATACAAAATCAGAACAGAAGAAACTAAAAAGAAAAAGAAACCAATGATAATGTTAATGCAGAATTCAAAAGAAAATTTACAAGAATATTCTTCATCTACTCTAGAATAAGACACAAGTTATACAAAAAACTTTGATGAGATAGAATACCAACAACCACCAAACCCGAAATAAATGAAGAAAATTTATGAAAAAGGTTATGAGCTTATGAAACAACATGGATATAGTGGAAAAGGATGTGGAAGGAAAGAGAAAGGAATATGTGTTCCTATAGATCCTAACACACAAGAGACTAAAATTGATTTTGGATATTGTCCATCTAAGATAGCACAAGCAATGAAAAGATGCTCACTAAACAACAATACCATCATGTGTAATGCTAATAAAACAATTCTCACTCTAAAGTGTCTTGAATTGATTGATATAGATTATGAAGAATCATTGGAATACTTTGAAGATGATGGAGCCTTGAAAGAAAAGTTAGGAGTTTATGACAAGAAATTTACTCTTAAAAATAAATGTGTTACATGTGTTATGGTTAGTGTTAAACAAGAAGACAAATAGAAGGAAATTAATGATAATGATAAGGAGAACGAAGAATACAATCCTAAAATTCCAAAATAAACTACACTTCCATTGGGAGATACAATCAACATATAGATGGATATCACTAACAAAGAGAAAGTGATTAAAATAAGAAAATTCCTTGATGAAGATGATCAAGAGGACCATGAAACTTTACTTCATCACTTTCCCAAACTTTTTGCTTGGAATTATTTGGATATTTTGAGAATTGATGCTAAGATAGTGACACACAACATAGTCCTTGTAGTGGATGCTAAACCAGTTAGACAAATGATATGAAAGATGAATCCTAAGACAACCTTATTAGTTAAGGACAAGATTGAGAAACTCCTTGAAGTTGGTTTTTTATGACCTATTGGTTATTCTCCTTGGATCTTGAATATTGTTGTAGTAAAAAAAAATGATAATCATATTAGGATGTGTAAAAACTTTCGTTATTTGAATCAAGCATATTTAAAAGATAACTTTCCCCTTCTTAATATTGATATGACAGTGGATTCAACTACAGGGCATGCTTTGTTGTCATTCATGAATGTATTTTCTGGATATAATCAATTTTTTATCAACCCTCAAGATCAATATGTAAAACAACATTTACTACATCTTGGGGAACATTTTGTTGGGTATTCATGCCTTTTGGATTGAAGAATGTAGGTGCAATATATTAGAGAGCTATGAAATTGATATTTCATGATTACATATACACAAGATTTTGGAAGATTATGTTGATGATATTCTAGCCAAATATTTAACTAGACAAGACCATGTGAATATCCTTTGAAAAATCTTTGAAAGAATGCAAAAAAATAACATGAGATTGAACTCAAAAAAGTGTGTCTTTGGTGTAGATAGTGGAATTTTTTTTAGGTTTTATCATATCTTATAGAGGCATTAAGGTGGCCACAAAGAAAATTGATGCTATAATTAATATGCCATCTCCAAGAAATATTTATCAATTTTGCACTTTATAAGGAAGAATTCAAGCTATCTATGATTTTGTAGCATCCTTAGGAGATATAACATTACCCTTTATACAACTCCTTAAGAAAGAGGTTCAGTTTAAATGGAATAAGGATTGCAAGAAGGATTTTGAGATTTTGAAAGATTATCTTGCTACTCCACTTATTTTACAACCCACTATACAAGACAAGCTATTTACCCTTTATACAATAGCATTAGCCCATGCTCTCGTATCATTGTTGACTCAATAAAAAAAAAGTGGTAAAGAACATCTTGTTTATTAGACTAGCCAAACTCTGATTGATTATGAAACACAATGCATGACAATAAAAAAAAAAAATTGGCTCTTGTGTTCACTAATATTAAATTGAGACATTATTTACTAAATTTTGAAATCCATGTGATGATGAAATTTGATCCTTTAAAATACCCTTTCGCTAAAACAAATTTAAATCAGGATGCTTAGCTAAGTGGGTTATTTTGTTAATTGAGTTTGATCTTGAATTTTTGTCTCAAAAGGAAATCAAAGCACAAGCCTTGATTTTCCAATTAGTTTATGCTCCCTCTCCCCTAGCATTACCTAGCATATACTTGTTCCCACATGTTAATGTGTTGATGATCAAAATCGATACATGGGAGTTATATTTTGATGGCTCTAAGTGTAGAACTAGCTCTGGCACAGGGGTTATACTAATTCCACTTCAAGGAAAGCCTATTCCCTTGTATTATTACTTAAACTTCCTATACATAAACAACACAACCGAGTATGAAGCTTTAATTGTTGGAATACATGTCACTTTAATTTTGGGAGCTTGAAATAATAAGATATTTGGTGATTCACAATTAGTCATTAAACAAATAAATGGATCATATCAAGCAAAGCATGACAAATTATCAAAATATAAGGATCTCACAATGACCCTCTTAGATAGCTTTGATTCATATACCTTTGATAATATCCCATGAAAGGGTATGTGCAGGATCAACATGGAAAAAAAAGCCCTTAAGTGGCAAAAAAATTAGAAAAATCGGAGTTAGGAAACTTGATGCAAAAGTTTGAATAATTTATCTATATTATTTCAAAAATATGTAAGAATAGAATATGTAGCAAATTGAATGAAGTTTCTAAACTACTTTTTTTTTTAAATCTATTTGGTGAAAATTTGAAATTTCAATGCAGTAGTAATTAAATTTCAGGGAAAAAATAAGAAGTAGGTGTGTCTGACCACCTAACCACAATAAAATGATAATATTTTTTATAAGATTTTAGATATAAGTAGAGGACTCGTGTCTCGATGTGATGCATATTTTTTTTAATTTTTTCCAAGTAAATAATTAATTATGAATTTTTTATTACAAATTTTAAAAAATATAAAAACTAGTATGTCTAACAACCTTAACTTGGTCAAAACTTCATGAAATTCAATTTGTCTTTTTTAATCCTATAGTATACAAAACATAGAATGTGACACATGTTTTGGATTCAAAAAATGTGATACTGTTTGAAAGTTATCGATGTTTTTCAATCAGCCTATCAATTAGGACTTTAGTCATAATTCAAGTAGAAAATGAATAATAATTATTTATTTAATTCATAGTAAAGCATAATTTATATTGGTGGAAAGCTGAGAATATCATTTAAAAACCCTTTTTGTTTCATCAATTTTGGGTAAAAAAAAGTCGTTAGCCACATACCCATCATATCGCCACTTTTTGGCCCATCATGATCCTGCACATAACCAAAAAGATAATTGGCATGCTGATGCAATGGAAAGTGTGGCTTCCCTTGTATCTCCTCAAGATTCTTCAAAATATTTCATCTTCATTATCCATACAATTATGCAACCATCAATAGAAGGTAAGGTCAAAGAAGTGTCACTACTCAATTTGACACCATTTTTCGACATTCGTTCGTCGGTCGTTCAAAAAATATTTGTTGGAAGAGCGATGCAATGGCGAAAATCTTTTCGTCGCTATTTTTTCGTCGAACGACCGACAAAAAATTAAACGTCGAAATAACGGCGAAGAATTGTCAGTTGACGACATCGTGAAATACCTCGAGATGTCATCAGAATATCGACAAAACCTTTGTGTATCCACCGACGAATTACATGAGAAGTTCATCACCGGGTCGACAAAATGGGAAAGCAGTAGCATCGAAACAACAGCAGACATTCATCACCATTGCGACAAAATAGGAAAGTAGTAGCATCGAAACAACACCAAAAGTTTGTCGAATGTGCGACAAAATAGGCAAGTAGTAGCATCGAAAAACACCAAGATTTCATCAACTTTGCGACGAAATTAGCAAGGAGTAGTGTCAGAAGAATACCAGAAGTTTATCGAAAGTGTGAGGAAATGGGTAGGGAGTAGCGTGGTAGCAACGCTAAAAGATCATCGAAAGGGCGACGAAATGGGCAGGGAGTTACGACAAAATATTTGTCATAGCTATAGAAACTTCGTTGAGCCTTTATGTTGATTCATTGGTGGTTGTCATCGGTGTGTGTCGTCAAAATTGCGACGAAGAAGCAATTTTTTTTTAAAAAAAAATTCCTAGAAATGTACCATTGCTTAGACTGACGACTGATCATACATATAGACTGCATATTGGTTTGATGCTTCAAACAATGCATTTCTTATATTGAAAAGTGCATTACCTTATTGAGCTTCTCTTTGTTTTGAGAATAGTTTAATATTCTCTACTTAACAGGCCAACCACGTGACGATGGAAGCTCATTTGCCCCCCCCTCACATCACTCTCAATTCCCCATACCCAATCATATAACATTAATCATTGATTCATCCATTAATAACATATAAAATTCATTCATTCATCCATTAATAACATATAACATTCATTCATTAACATATAACATTCATTAATTAACATATTCACATTCATTCATTAACATATAATATTCATTCTTTTCAGTTTTTACATATTATCAAAAATATGGTTGTCATGATATGATTACAATCACTTTTTTTTTTTTTTTTTTCAAAGCTACATAAAGTTGAAGTGGAGTATCATTTTCTAAATCAATATATGTCCCCCTTTAGTTGTTTTTCCCTACCTTGTGATCTTAATGTACGCATAGTCGTCTACTCATGACGTGGATGCCGCTTCAAGGGGGGATCTGCTGCAATAAGAAAGAAATGTTAAACTGATATGTTTTATTATTATTGTTACAAGTATTTCATTAATTAAAAGAACATTAGAGTGGTTCTCTTTACCTGATGGGTCCACATCATGTTCCTAAACTTTTGTTAGAGTCATGCTCAACATGTTGAACACCCTCTAAATCCTGATCTGTAGTTGAAACACGAAAGGTTACATTAATTAATACACCAATTGAAATTAAATATGTTTAAGAGAACATGAGGGTGGTCCTCTTTACCGGATGGGGCCACATCATGTTCCTGATCTTCTCTAGCCTGATCATGCTCAACACGTTGATCATGCTCTATATGCTCTAAAGTTGAAACACGAAAGGTTACATTAATTAATACACCAATTGCAATTAAATATGTTTAAAAGAACTTTAGAGTGGTCCTCTTTACCTGATGGGGCCACATCATATTCCTGATCTTCTCTAGCTTGATCATGCTCAACATGTTGATCACGCTCTACATGCTCTAAAGTACCGGGATGCACACCATGACCTTCATCTACACGTTCTGCTCCACCCTCACCAGGCTGCATTCGAATGTCATGTGCAGTATTATCATTGCTTGAATGTTTAAAACAAATAGGCATCTAATTACTTTATGGTGGAAATTAATATTGAATAGATTGCACAAGTATTCAATTTTAAATAAACTTTATTGAGTTTATTTACCTGCATGTCAGATGCAATGGAAGATTGTGTTTTCCCAGTCAAGACTCTTACGCGTTCAGCCACGGATCCATAGCCTTGCTGGAAGGCAATCTTTAGGTCCTCTTTTGTGGGAACTCTATTGAATTCAAAGCCCTACATTTTTGTGGAAGATCATGAATTTTGCTTCTATGGTGTGATAAACCAAAATTGTTTTCAATTTATTATAATTTGGATGCAATATTTCATTTATTGATACTTACAATTCGTGCGACTAATTTCATATAATCACCAGAGCCAAGTTTGTGTTGCCTGTGCTTTTCTAGTCTTGCCTTTGTTGCCTTCGATGTGTCGGACAGCCTATGAAAAGTTTGAAATACATTAGATTATGTAAAAAGAAAGAGTAATCAGTATATAATTACATTGTTGATAGTATCACACATAGCATACTACTTTTTTAAAAAAAATTAATGGCATTTCCACAGCATACATACATTGAGAGCATATAAAATATAGAGTTCAATCCATGAATTATAGAAAATAATTTTTTTTGGTTATATTCATATCGCTGATTATATTGCACAAAACATACTACAACTACATAAATATCAGATGGTGACAGTTGTCTATGCTACCACATTTTTCATACATGTCTACCAAAGAATTTTATCAAACAGTTCACTGCCTTGTTTCTATGGTTAAAAGCCTAAAATAGGTGCTTTCAAACAAGCTATGGATGCTTGGAAAAAATCTATCAAAGCATAATAGTAGCTTAATAGCATAGACAAGGCAATGAAATTTGTTTCAAATGCTTCAAAGAAATGTGGTCTCATGTTGATGGAATACCATGACAATCCATAACTTAATTTGCTTGTCATGGCATTAGTTATCAGCATTCCATCACCATGAGACCACATTTTTTTTTTGAAGCATTTTTTTCAAATAGTTCACTACCTTTTCTATGCTACCACATTTTTCATACATGTCTACCAAAGCATTTTATCAAACAGTTCAATGCATTCATGCTATGGCTAAAAACCTAAAACAAGTGCTTTCAAACAAGCTATGGATACCAAAGCATAATAGAAAGCAATAACATAGACAAGGTAGTGAATTGTTTGAGAAAAATGCCTAAGAGAAATAATGATCTCCACGATGGGATAGATACCATGACAATCCATGAAATTTTGCTTGTCATGGCATTCATCATGGCATTCCATCACCATGAGACTACATTTCTTTGAACTATTTTTTCAAGCGATTCTTGCCTTAATGCGATACTCTTGCATTTCATACATGTCTACCAAAGCATTTTTATCAAATAGTTCATTGCCTTGTTGTTATGGGTAAAAATTCACAAAACAAGTGCTTTCAAACAATCTATGGATGCTTGGAAAAATCTATCAGCTTATAGTAAATAGCATGAACAAAGTAGGTGAAGCTTGTTTCAAAAATGCCTCAAGAAATGTGGTCTCATGGTGATGGAATGCCATGACAATCCATAGAAATTTTCTTTGTCATGGCATTAGTTATATGGCATTCCATCACCATGAGACCACATTTTTTTGAAGCATTTTCAAATAGTTCTACTACCTTTTCTTCTTTGCTACCACATTTTTCATACATGTCTACCCAAAGCATTTTATCAAAAGCAGGTTCAACACCTTCATGCTATGGCTAAAAGTAAAACCTCAAATAGGTGCTTTCGAACAAGCTATGGATGCTTGGAAAAAATCTACCAAAGCATAATAATAAGCAATAACATAGACAAGGCAGTGAATTGTTTGAAAAAATGCCTAAAAGAAATGCAGTCTCACGGTGATGGAAAGCCATGACAATCCATAGCAATTTACTTGTAATGGCATTCGTCATGGCATTCCATCACCATGAGACTACATTTCTTTGAGACATTTTTTTCAAGCTATTCATTGCCTTGTCTATGTTACTGCATTTTTCATACATGTCTACCAAAGCATTTTATCAAACAATTCATTTCCTTGCTGCTATGGCTAAAATCCTAAAACAGGTGCTTTCTAACAAGCTATGGATGCTTGGAAAAAATCTATCAAAGCATAATAGTAAGCAACAAGCCATGGTCTAATGGTTTTTTTTGCGTGAAAATCAGCTCAATTTTATTCATGTTTTTTTGCAGATTTTAAACACGTTTTTTTGGCGATTTTGAAGTTTGAAACGGAAAAAAATCATTGACCAAAAATTCAATGATTTTTTCAAAAATCAGGGAAAAATCCACCGCAATTTTTTTAAAATCGCTGGCGATTAATGGGATTTTTGCAGATTTATGCTTCTATATCCCGCATGCAGCACCTTGGCCCGGTGAATTGTCTTTCCTTTTTCTTTTCAACTTTCTCCTTTCCATCCCGAACACGGGTCCTTCCACTCCTATCTAAAATTATGGGGGATGCTCATACTTTTTGTTCTTCTCTAAATGTGACCTATATTGGTCCCTAACATACTTTAGATAGGTACCGGCTTTCTTAAGGACCTTGGTTTGGTTGAATGTTTTATCACCGAAGAGCACAACTAAACGGTTAATGAGCTCATCTTTTAAATCTTGATTTTGGGCATTCCACCGTGTACGTATGGTGGGCCCGAAGAGCTCCAATGTAATATCACTTAGATGTTTATAAAAAACATCATTTCCTGGAAAATGATCATGGGATCGATAGTCTAAAAAGAGTGATCAATAAGTAAATTTCAATTGGATTATATAGAATAATAATTAGAACATTTTAAAGTACCCGGGACCTTTTCTATCTTTATGGGAACAAAATCCTCAATCACCACAAGTGTGACCAGCAATGTTCCTGTCTAGTAATCTGGGAGAAGATCAGAAATCTTTGCTAAAACATCACGGTACGGTGGCCTCTGCATCCCGGTACGTAATCCTAGCATGTTAAGTATGTGTTATTTGCCAGTCGCGTTAATATTTGCTACATGGTATGTGTTGCCGACATTTCAAACGAACAATATAGGCATGGATGATGGGGTTAGATAATGTGATGTATGCCTAGGAAGATTAGGATGGACACTTGTACCAACCCTTACTCCTCGGGAAGCACTTGCAGTACCCTGATCATGGCCAGGAGCATCATGAGGAGGAAAATAACCCTATAAAACAACACATATTTTAGTTCATGACATAAAAGAGTACAAAATATAAAACCATGAATGAACTTATGTTATAATTAAAGACCTCATGACAGCTTACTTGCAAGTTTTGTAATCTCTCTATCAATACTTTAACCCTCTCTCTTATCTCATCTGTTTGAGGCATTTTGAACATCAACTGAGTCATTTCTTCATTGCATATTTTCATGAGCTTCTTTATCGTATTGAAAGGGTTTGTTGAATAAGCCATGTCATCATCAGATAATATTGACTGCACCTCACTATGGATGCTCTCCTCTACTGCTGGTGCCTTTCCCTGATCAGTCGACTGTAACAAGAATATTAAAAACATTATCAAAATTAACCCAAAAAACTTATGAAAAAAACATAATAATAAAACATTTTGCTCATATCTAATTTGTACAATTACAATGAGGTAAACCTGATCAGGTAGAAGCACCTGAAGATACATCACGATCTGTGCTCTAGGCTAGAGCCTTCTCCGACGATCAATGTCTACACTGTGACAAAAATTAAATATAAGAAACATTACCAAATGAAACTAATAAACTTATGAAAAAAAACATAAGAATAAAATGGTATATTGGAGTCATTAATTGGAGGTTGGGTAAAATGGTACATAGTACGTACCACCCCCATAGTAACTATGTTTGTAACTAAGCAATTCAAATTGTAATCAATTAGTAACTCTTCCCCTGCAGTTATTGATTTTATCGCACATACGAATACACAGTTTCCCTCGCGTGCCTCAAATATGCAATTGGGTTGCTTATTTGTTGACCCAGGTCATGTACTATTTATAAACCCTGCAATATTCCCTGATGCTTTTGGCCTTCCATCAATGTACATAGCCACTCCTTTATTTTGATCCTTATCTTTTAGTTGTATATAATTTGCTGACAGTGCATACCTATGCATACTTCATGTATATCGAACCAGTTGCATCCAATGTTTGTAATTGTAACAGGGTCCAACATACTTCATCAATTCAGTAACTTTGTCATAACAAACCTTTATGCCGTCCATGCAAAATAGGCCCAAACCATGTAATGACGATGGTGCTATGCGATATATCCTCTCGTTGACACAAAAATCGGTGTTTATTGGAGGAAGTTCCTTGGGTACCCATTGTTTCGTAGATGTTTGTACCTCAAGGGCACCTCGACATCACTATGCTCTCATCATCATAAGAACATGACCCCCCTTCAGCAAGAAAAAATTCCATGCGTTTACGGAATTTTCTTCTAATCTTTGACCTCTAGTTGATCTCCCTCTTTTAGACATACTACATGTCTCGCTTTCCTCTTCTCTTCCTGAATTTCCCTCGCTCGAGGAAGAAGATCTGACAAATACCTATTTGGTGGTACCTGCACTCGTAAGGATGTTGGATGAAGTTCTTTCATGGTGATGTGATCCCAAGGTGACATTATGATTAATCTATCATTTCATTTCTAGAATTTCACAGGTTATAAGGTAATCAAGTCTTGATAGATTGCAAGCTATTGTTACTACCGTCCAAATGTGTCCATCATAAATCAAATCTACTTAACGTTTTAACTCCCAAACTTTGTAACAAGTGTTAAATGTGACTATGGTCCACCAGTTACACAACCAAGGCCTCAAATGTATTCTCAAATTGTAATCAAAGGACTTTTTCTCTTCATTCAAGTAAATAAACTTGAAGGGAAACACCACCAAGTGGTTTATTGGACACCTACATGACTAAAAATAGAAGAAAATTAACATTTAATTTCCATATGTCTAAGTGGTTAATGGGGAGGGAGTGTGTACTAGGCCTGGTTAAGTCATCATAAGTTTACGCTTTGGCAATAAATTTTTTTAAGTCATATTAAATCTTCCTATGTCTAATTGCTAGGAGTTTTGGTATGTTTTAAGGTAGGATGATTGATGAAAGAGCCCAAATACTAGCCTTTCTCCATGGTATCCAGGTACACATAGCAGCGGTCTTCTCTTATATAGTTGGACATGATTTAAAGAACTTAGCTAGGAATTATTCATTTAACCTAAGGTTTTCTCATAATGCCATCATTGGAAAAGTATGATCAAATTCTTCTATTATGAAGAATTGGTCTATGTGCCTCTAGTAATCACTATAAATGTTTGTAAGGATAAAATGACTAATTGCATCAAGTAGGAGAGAATCAACTTTGAGTTCTTCAAAGATTATATTCCTCTATTCATAATTTTTAAGGGTTGTGTGTGGACGAGGTTATCACTACCAAGAAGGGAGGAGACCTTTCCTTATATTCTTTTATAATTTTCATTATTCTTATTTTTTTTACACCTACATTTACGAATACACATACATATGCATTTACTATTTTCATTTATTTCTCATGTAGTTTAATAGTTTGATCTGATGGAGCCTCAAATTTAAGTCCTTGGTTTCCTTTTGTTACTAGTTTGTCTTGATTATTCGGAAGGTACCTGGGGCTAGAATTTTGTTTTGCTTCCATGAAACCTTGGTGTTCTATCTTTGGGTTGGGTCTTTTCTATCATTACCTTTAGATGAGGGGTTCTAAAAACAACTTATGTCCCATTGAATCATCTAGGCCAGGCCCCCTTTTAATAAAAATGCTAAATATTTCACCTACCCCTTTTATTTATTAAATTTTGGGTCAGTCCGTGCCTTGTGCTTTTAAAACAACATAAAGTCATCGACTATTGTTGCCCTAGGTGGGGTCCCTTTCCCCTTATTTTCTTCTAAGTATTTTTAATGTTTTACAGGGGTTATTTTGATGACCGTAGATTTCCCTACGGTTGATTCTGACCGTTCCCCGTGATCTCACGATGACACCACCGCTGGTTGTTTGGTGATCGTGATATCGTGGGCGGGCGCCATGTGTCCTAATTTTTTGATGCTAAAAAGAGTAAAAAAAAAGTGTTTAATATGTGTATCGGACTTTAGTGCGTTATGGAGCAGGTTACTAAACCACATGTGAGATGCACATGCTCATGATCAATGACGATGTTTTAACCTTGTTGAAAAAATTTGCTTGATAGATAGGTATTGATGCTGCTCCCTGTTATGTATGATTGTGATCACCGATGAAGGGAATCAACGGTTGCCCGCTATTGCGTGATCCTAAATTGAAGGGAGTTTAATGATCGTGATATCACGGGCGGGCGCCACATGTATTCTTTTGGCACTGCGTATTATGGTGGGTCCTTGATAATGATGTGGAGATGTTGTCAGCTTCTTTGAAGGTGACCATTCGATAATCTGACAAAAACAAGAGATCAATGACGAAGATTTAAATTTACATCAAATATAATTGAAGCCATTGGTGCGGCCTGCAAGTAAGCTTTAATAGCGGACAAGATGTCTTCTAGCCATTTCTCATAAATTCTAAGTATTTAATTTCAGGCTATCTTCACCACAAGGGCATTCAAGTGTTTTCGAAGTGATCCAGAGCCAAAGATAGAGTTTTTTCAAAGCAATTACAGCAGGGTTTGATTTTCTGCAGGGCGCAAAATCCCGTGAGTTACTTTCTTTATCACTGTTTATGTTTGAATGTGATTCTTGTGGAGGGTTATTTTGTGTTGGTCAACGATTTTCTGGATTAAGGTTCTAGGGTTACTGGTTCTTTTGAATTGTAGGAAATTGCAAAATTCTACTGTAATTTCATTTTGGGTAGCCCTAGTTTGTTCACAAAATTGATCTTAGGAAAAGCCTTGGTTGTTTGAAATGGTGCCACTAAAGCAACATTCTAGCCTTATTGATTATTTGCAAAGGAATCTATACGATGATTTCCTTGACCAATTCCCTTTGTCAACAATTGACAAGAAGAGGGGTTTGATCTTAATAAATGGGATAGCCTTAGGTGAGGTATTAAGATATAAAACCTATAACATTGCGAATGCTAGGGTACAAATGACAGGCTTGGAAATTTTTAGGAGATGGTATGGGCAGCGGAATATGTCTCATCCTTCTTCAAATGGTTGGAGATATGATATGGGAAAACTTGTGGTTCCAAATGTATTTCTTGATGTTGACCTACTCAAGGCAATGGTTGCACGATATGATCCCGTCACAAGGATTATCAAGGATAATGATGGCAGGGTTTTACTGAATATAAATGTAGATGAGATTCGGCAGGTTTTTTATTTAAGTGAATACAACTCATTCTTGGTATGGATAGACCTTGATGAAATGAAGTAGGAATATGTCAGGGCACAACCTCTTTTCAGATTAAAGTTGCTTCCTCCTCATCTAGCCAGGGCGGGCAGTTCAATGATTCACATCAGCCCAACTGACCGAGAACCTTTCAAGTTGAGTTGTTTTGCTGATTATTTCTTGGCAAGTTTTTATTCACTTTTCCAAATTTTAGGTTTCATCCCTAATACCATGATGCCCATTGCTTATATGTTTATGGGGGCTCAAATTCAGCATCCTAACTTTTCTATAGTGTACGACTATGCTTCTTTCCTTACTGAAAGGATACATGAGGGTTTGTTGAACTTGTATGTGGGGGACACTGGTACTCCTTTCTTTTGATACTCCTTATTAATGCATATTTTCTTGTACAAGAATGCTGATTTCTTCTTAGAGAAAATGGAGTTGAGGCAGGAGATGAATGGAGAAAAATTACCAGTGCAGGCTTGGAGTGTAGACTTGTCTTACAACAAAGGAGATGCCAGTTTTGTTCAGTTTGATAATTGCTTTGCTTCTAGGCTCAAAGCTAGACTGATGGTGAATGTGCCAAGGATTCCTGAGGATTTGCATGACTTCCTCTGACCCAAAGTGAGGAAGCCTGATTTTAAGGTGTGTCATAATTGGGGTGACATCATTTTATACCTTGTAAGCATTGTCCTAAGGGTTTATGGTTTCTAGGGAGCTCCTCATATTCTCCCATATAATGTACCATCAAGAATGGGATTTGCAGAGGTCATGTGGCAACTAGGTTGCTTTCATGAAGATAATTTGACAGGAAAAGGAAAAGGGGCTTTGTTCCCTGATTATACTGTTGTTTCAGACTTTGTGTTTTCCAAGGGAGGATGGGTTCACTTTGATAGATATTTTGATGACTACCATTTGAAAAGTGGCTCTAGGAGGCAGCATGACCCTGAGGGATTCTTTGCCCTATTTAGGAAAAGAATTAAGGGTGGCAAGTTTGCTCATGTTTTCAATTTTCCTGAGGATTTGATTAAAAATGAGTTTGATTTGAGCCAGCAGGAATTAAATAAAGAGAAATGGATTGCTTATGAGAAAATGCTGGCCATGGTGCATAAACTAGATTCAAAATATGATCTAATAATGGAGTTCACTCCATTTCATAAAAGAATTGATTTCTTGATGAATAATTTCAAAGAAATCATGAGCACCTTGAGAACCAAGAAAATAAACTTGGAACTAGACTGGAGAATTTAGGGATTAGAGGTGAGGCCTGAAAAAACAAGGCCGACCTATCAGCCACCAGTGGACAAGCCTCTATAAAAGAGGAAGATATGATAATAGTGATGAAGAAGGAGGAGATAAAAAAGGGAAACAAATAATGAAAACATCATCACAACCAGGTCATGGGATTAGGAAACCTGGGGGGATAAATATTGTGGATCTGGATTCACCACCTAGAAATGACCCTATAGAGCTGCCATCAGAGCCAAGCCTTAAGAGGCAAAGAGTTGAGGAGTCACAAGAGGCTCTGGTGGATGAAATAATCATAACTGATCAGGACATGCAGGTTGGTATCCCCTCCCCTTTTAGATCAGCACAATTGGTGCTATCTAATATGGATATAAAGGGGCAGTGTGTACAGGACACCAAGATGGTGGTTGCAAGGTGTTCTTGGATGATGATGCCTTCATGAAAACTCTTGTGTTCTTGCAATTGATCTGGAGGATGAAAATTGAAGAATATTAGAATAAATGCAAGACCAAGAGGGAATCAAGACCTGATAGGTCTGACCAGGAGAATGATGATGAAGTCAAAGCTGAATTAATGGAGCAATTCAAAAGCATCACTCTTGATGAAGGAAGGAAACTTGTATCTTAGGCTGGTGTCTTACTCCTCCCTGAATGGGACATAGCTAATGTTGTAGCATTCAATGCTATTATGCAGTCTAAGCATCCTATGCAAAATAGTGAAGAAGTCAAGGCAGCTCTACAAGACTCTGCTTTTAGTGAGGAATATGAAACTTTGGCCATATGGGCACTAGAACCTCAAGGTAGAAAACCAAATGTGGCTGATATTAGCCCAAGTCTAAGGGGTGGGCTCATTATCAAGAGAGCTTCTGAAACCTCAATAATAGAAGCCACAAGCCTGACATTGAATGTGACCAAATTGGCCTAGAAGACAACTGAAAGAGATGAAGCTGAAAAGAAAAGCTTGATCGAAAAGTACAATGCAATAATTGAGGAGTATAGTAAAATGCAGTAGAAAAATGTTGAGCTATAGTTTGAAGTAGATAGATTGAGATACGGGTAGGTGGGAGAATCCTCCAGTGCCTCTACTATCAGAGCATTACCTACTACTTTAGGGTCATTGCCAACTATTATCCCAATCATTTCTACTCTTGGATCCCAATTCAGACACCTACTAATAGCCCTGCACCAGGGCTAGTCGAAGAGGAAGATGAGTATTCTGCAGATCCTACCAAAAAGTAGATGATGGTGAGTGAGGATGGTGCTATGGCTAAACACAATGAGGTGGTTGACACCATTTTGAGGCATTTAAATGAGAAGGTTGATTCTAGATTGACAGGTGTACATTCTTTATATTCTTTATTCTTGGGTGGTATACAAAATATTAACAGAGATCGGGAAGTGGTTCTACCTCTAGTTGAGAAGTGGATCCCTTGGGCCACTAATTTAGATGTTATGTTTAAGGCTTCCAGATTTGATGTAAATAATAGGCACCAGTCATTAAAGCCTACTCAAATCTTTGTGAAATCATTGAAGGGATTCTAGGCCCTGCCTAATGATTTGAGTAGGAAAATTAGAGAACTAGTAAAGAGTTTTGATGATTGGAATGACACTTTTCTGCCAGATGTAATAGATGCACAAGGAAATATTAATACATTGCAGCAGTGGCAAGATAGGGCATAAGAGGTTATTAATGCACAAATAAAATTGATTTGTGATGACTCAGACCATGACTTTTTGGTAAGAAACATGGATAAAATAATTACTACCGGCATGTTCTTAGAGTCATTTGAGAGGGAGGCCAACCAAGTTGCGGTGAAATTCACACCTTACAATACCAAGGTGAGGGAGGTGGTGAATTTTAATTGGCCAACGAATGAGGAATATCAGAATTGGGTGGACAAGTACTTAACCGAAGAGGAGTGAAACGGTGTCTATTACTAGCAACTGACAACTCAGCGGTTATATTATAACTAATTATGGTTTTGTTTCCATGGTGGCTTTGGGCATAGGTTCTGAGGTGTAACAAATGTTGCAGCTATTGTGTAATGAGTAGAAATCAACGAAAAGATGCTCCGGGACTTGGTGGTTTTGATCATAGTTTTGAATTGGCACATAGCGGTCCAATTGACCAGTGACGTGTAATTTCTGGCCCGATGATTTTTGCTCCTTCATTTTCTATAAGAAGGATTTCAAGGCCAGAAATAAGGGTTGGCAAGTCAGATATTTTGAAGGTCGAGTCTAGGTATAGTTGCAGAGCAGATTGTAAGAACCTTTTTGAATGTTAAGGAAATTTAGGTTTGGGGTTATCCTGTAATGGGTTTTAAAGTTATGGAGATTTGATGTTTCATAAGCAGCACTAGAATTTGAGCTATGATGTTATATCTTGAGCTCATGTCTCTCCTCTGTACAAACATATCATAATTTTGAATAGAATAATCAAGGATTATGACGTTCATCTCATTGCTCTGATGTGTGTGTTTTCCGTTTTGGCTTTAATTCAAAAAATTAATTAAAGTGCTTGGATGGAATCATGGATGGGTATGTTTGTAGAGGGATTTAGTAAGAAGTATTGGGCTGGGACAAGAATTGACACTATTGTAATGCAATATTGCTAGGGATCATGCATGCTAATTATTTAAATCTGTTGTTGAATCATGAATGTTTGTGAATTTGACTCCCCAATGGTATATGGCACTGATCTAAATTGTATGAGTTTGTGAAACTCTATGTATGTATGTATTTGCTTAGGGATTGCTGCCAAATTGCAAATAAAATGACTATCATAAGTTATGAAATAATGTTGTAATCATTTCATGCTCCAAGTAGTTGATATTACTTGTGAAAGGCCAATTCATTTTAGTGGTATCCTATTCTATTGAGCTATTAGTGGGATTATCTATGAATCGTTAATTATTGTTTATGAGTTTGGTGCAGAGATCATAAACACATTATAGGGACCACCCTCTTGGGTCTTGTAGAGCCCAAAGTGTAGGAGGTTATTATTAAAAGCTTCTTTTTTTTTTGTCTTATGTTATACCATTTTACGAGAATGGGGGTGCCAATGTACGAGAAGATCTTTGGAAACTAGGCATGAAAATTGAAGGCTAAAGAGAATGGGGGTGCCAAACTTACAATACTCATTGCCCCTTGGTCTTTTATTTTCTGTGAGTGCCCTCAACCTCGTCCTCGACGCTGGTATTGACCTTGTTTTCACTCCTCCAAACACTTCTTCGGCGTTGATATTGACCTTGTTTTCACTCCTCCAAACTCTTCGTCAGTGCTGGTATTGACCTTGTTTTAACTCCAAACTCTTCCTTGGCACTGGTATTGACCTTGTTTTCACTCCTCCAAACTCTTCCTCGGCATTGGCATTGACCTTGTTTTCACTACTCCAAACTCTTCCTCAGCGCTAGCATTGACCTTTCACTTCTCCAATTTGATGAGCTACAACCTGGTTTCGTTAGCTTTTACAATATGTTAATTAAGTTCAAAATTTTGGCGCCATTTAGCTAGGTTTTAATATTCTACAATATAGTTAAGTATATATTAGCTATATTTTACATAATAAATAATATAATTATTCAACTTATCATAATTAGATATTATATTCTTTAACAAAATTATTAAATATGTATAAAATTATTATAATTAATAATTAATAATAAGTATATTTTTATATAATACAAAATATAATTAATATAATATATATTTAATATAATAGTAATATATATTAATATGAGAGAGAGAAACTAAATTTTGATTGGTTGTTTCATGTCAACAATCCAAGGATGGCATGTGTCGTTGGGGAGTTATGCTCAAGGTAGCATGCCATTTGATTAAAGATGTGATATTTCTCCTTTAAGACCTCTTCAATGCACCCATTGCACACTTAAGGAGACAAAGATAGATATATATAGGGAAGAAAAAATAGAGAGAGAGGGAGATATTGGCAAACATACAAATAGAAAGGGAGACAAAGAGATAGAGAGGGGTAGAGAGATAAAGAGATAAGGATGAATAGATAGAGATATAGGGAGGGTGATTGATATATCTCTCCCTGTCACTCTCTATATCTCTCTCTATATCTCTCTCTATGTCTCTCCTACCTCTTCCCCCCTCTATCTATTGAGCTATCTCTCCCTCTCCCCCCTTTCTCTCTCATTCACTCCATCTCTCCCTCCATCTCTCCCTCCATCTCTCCTACTCTATATCTCTATCTCTATTTCTCTTTTTATCTCCCTCTTACTCCTCTCTATATGCGGAGAGTAATCCAAAGAGGTGTAGGGTGGGCTTAAGGGAGGGAGGGAGGGCAGAGGAGAGAGAGTGGGAGAGAGGTGGAAAGAGTGGGAGAGGGTGGGAGAGATGGTAGCAAGAGTGGGAGGCAGGTGGGGGAGAGATAGAAGAGTGGGAGACAGCAGGGAGAGGTGGGAGAGGGAGGAGAGAGAGTAAGAAGGGAGTGGGAGAGTGGGAGAGATTGTGGGAGAGAGGGAGGGAGGGAGGAAAGAAAGTGGGAGAGAATGGGAGAGGAAGTGGGAGGGAGAGGTAGGAAGAAGGTGGGAGAGATTGGGGAGAGGGTCTTGAGAGAATGGGAGAGTGGGGAGAGTGGGAGATAGGAGGAGAGAGTAGGAGAGTGGGAGAGGGTGCGAGAGGGTGCGAGAGAGTGGGAGAGAGTGGGAGAGAGTGAAAGTGTGGCTACATAGGGTTTCTATACATAGTATTTGTAGGAGAATGGTATCTTTATTTTGAATCATTCTAAACATTGTTTCTATGTAGTAGTTTTTAAATTCATTTTGTTGTTATACTCTATAATTAATAGTTTATATATTGTACTCTCTCTATGCATGATTTTTAGCAAGATTGGGGACACTAATAGAACCTTCATTTATTTTTTTAAAAAGACTAAGAAATGTATGAAAATTTGACAACATGAAAACCATGAAAATAAAAGTTTAACATAGTAAAAATGGCCAATCATGTGCAAAAAATGAAAAGAACCATTTGTTGTTACTCTAATATTTCAACCACATACTAAATTACCAAGTGCATTTTATAAATGTATCATGCAAGGAGCACAATATTGGGAATCAATGTGAATGATTCTCATCAAGAAATTAGACAAGATTTGAGATTGAAGGACCCAAGCTCTTTGTAGGTTTTCAATGAAGATTTAATTAGCCACTAATAGGAACAATAAGAAAATACATAAATGTGAAAATAAGATTCAACTATTGGTCCATTTTTGTTCAATATAAGTTGTATTTTAAATCATTAAGTGTTGTTTTTATAACAACAAATAGATTTTTTGTGTTCAACTATTAGTCCATATGTGTTGTTTTTATAAAATAGAACACTCAGAACAAAATATTGGAGTTCCTTCACTACCCATAACCCTAAACCCTAAACCATTAACCCTTAACCCTTAAACCTTAAACCCTTAAACCCTCTACCCTCTCTCTCTCTCTCTCTCAAGTCTCTCCCTCCTACCCCCTCTCCCTCTCTCAGGTCT
>VDFB02047230.1:174014643-174120061 GCA_007258455.2 Sequoia sempervirens
TTTCTTATCTCTCGATCTAAATTGATATGGAGTTGAGCTTATGGCTATGAATTGTGGCTCAATGTGGTTGGTTGTTTGAGGTGTGTTTATCTTGATAAATTTCTTGTTTTGCTTCTTGAATGGTTGATAGTTGTTTTGAGGTATAGATTTATATTTTAGAGTAGGAGATGATGAAGATACCTCTTCATACTAACTAACTGAATTTTAATAGTAATGAAGATTTGTCCACATGTGTGTAAAGGATGGATATCTTATCAATAAAATATTATTTCTAATATTGGGTTGTAAATTCTCAATGAATACTCTTTGCACATCAATATTAGGAAGAGTAAGATTGATTCGTGAGTATATTAATTGATATTGTCTCATTAAGTCTATCACTTTTTTATGTTTTCCTTTTTGCACCTCACTAAATCATTTAATGTGATCAATTTGTGAACCTATGTTTACTTGGAAATGTTGTAGGAATGCATCAACAAGTTCATTGAATACATGAATTGAGTTATTCGGAAATGTGGAAAACCATTCCAAGGTAGTGTCTTTTAGCAAGGAGTCGATATGTGACTATTATGATCTCCTTTACCATTGTACGATTTGTGAGTATAGCAATTGATATTATCCTACGAACTCTGTCACTTTTTCATGTTTACCTTTTTTTCACCTCAGTAAATCATTATAATGTATTTTTTATTCCATTTTTGTTTTGAAATCTTATAGGAATGCATCAACAAGTTCATTGAATGCATGAATTGAGTTATTCGTTAATGAGGAAAATCATTCCAAGGTAGTATATTTTAATAACATTGGAAAATGTTTAGCAAGGAGCTAATATGTGACTATTAGGATCTCCTTTACCATTATACTTCTCAAACCTAGGAATTTTGACGTTTAGGATAATGGTTTCTTTCAAAATTTTGAGTGAAAAAAGACTCCTTTTGACATATTGTGATGGTTTTTCATTTTTATCTTGGTTCAATGTGAAGGTTCATTGTTGAAGTGAGGTTACATTTTGCAAAATTTGGTTAATGATTGAATTATGGCTTCACATATTTTGGGAATGTTATGAATATGGTGGGATTGTGTAAATGCTTAGTGAGCTACTATTTTGTAATTTTAATACATGTGAAGAATATCGAGGTGTGACATGTGAGGACACAAAACTATAAGGGTTCCTAGTGGAAAGACATAAGGTTGGAGTTATGCCAATGCTTTGTCATATCATTAAAGCAGTAATTGGGTTTGTGTATGTGGGAGTAGAGGCTATAGTTCTAGGGAGGAAGATTTGAATTCCTCCTTGACTTTGAATGTATCCTAAATCCTGGGAACAACTAGCCATTATATGTATGTTGGAGTCAACTATATGGGATAGACAATGCAAAATCTCTAATCCTTGGGGATCACCAATAAATTTCATAAGGTTATCCACTATAGGAATCCTTAAACTAGATAGAGATTTAGTGCTTAGGTAGTCTTGAAGTATTTATAGATATTTCTCCAATTCTTTGAGTTTGTCTTCAAAAATATGTGCAACAATATTCTCTACATCAATAAAAATGGTTGATTGTAAAGTAGTATTGGAGTAAATAGTTTTTATCATTTACCCACTTAAGCTTACATAGCTTGGACATTACATTTACAATAGTTTATATTTAATCATCCTAGGTGGTTTTTCGCATGTGGGTAGTTTTTCCACCTGAGACCTTTCTCATAGCTTTAAAATCCTGTATAATATGTAAATTAATTATCCCATTTTCCTACTTTTTCTTGGTGAAATGGCCTTGTGTTGCCTCTCTCATTCTTTCTGAGGATTTATTCTAAAGATGATCTCCCTAGGTTATTTTCTCAAACATGGTATTAAAGCAAGGGGTGTGATCATACTAGCATTAGTACACTAGAACCCATTTTAGTCTCTAGACAATGTTCAAAATCAGTTTCTAGTGGTAGCTTGTTTGTCATTATGTTGTGATTGGGCATGTTCCTGATTGGTTCATGGCATCATAATCCAAGGTCATGGTGACACATGAATAGATTTCAAAGATATTTTCATCCTACATTTGGATTTCACTTGTTGATTCCTATCTAGAATGGGAAGCATATTTGCATTTATATTTGGTTTTGTTTCTTTCAAAAGGGAGACAAGTTTTTTTTTGACATTGGATCATGTTTTGTCTTTAGGCACTTACCATTTTTCCAGGTGATTACACATTGTGGGGTGATTATATAGTCTCTCTCTTTCCCTATTATGTGGGGCTACTAATTGTATATACATGATGTATGTAGTTCTTGGGAGGTGTGATTGAGTGCTCCATCCATGCATCTTGTTTTTGTTTTTCTTTTCTCTCTTTTGGAGAGGGGTTTTTCTCCCACAAGGCTTTTCTCCTTTTTTCTAGTTGTGAGATATTGCAATGTAAATGGGTACCTAACATGGTTATGTAGTTGGGACCCATACTACACATCTTCATTTTCATTCTCCCTAAGTTGCACTTAAGCAGGGGTAGTGCAGTAAATGGTTTTTACCATTTACCCACTTAAGCTTACTTAGGGACAGTACATTTAGAATAGTTTTCATTTAATCATCTCAAGTGTTTTTTCCTATGTGGGTAGTTTTTATACCCAACACCTTTCTCATGGATTTAAAAGCCTGTACAGTATGTAAATTAATTATCTTATTTTGCTATTTTTTCTCTGGTGAAAAGGCCTTGTGTTGCCTCTCTCATTCTTTGTGAAGATTTATTTTGTAGATGATCTTCTTGGGTTATTTGCTCTAACAAGTTGTCATTGGTATGGGATCATTAGGGATAGAGTCCAAAATTGGCATGGTATTGGCAATACCTTGCATGAAAGAGTTGGAAGACCTAGGATCCATAGTGGATGTAACAATGTGTGACGCCATAAGTCTAGAACCACATCTCACTAAAGTATTGGCAATAGGACACTAGGTCATGAAGCTTGAATGTGAATTTCAAAACATTAAATTTTCCCAAGATGAACACTAAAAAAACACAAATAAACATTTAGAAACAAAATTTAAACAAAAAAAAGCATATAGAGAAGACATAAATTGAGATTTGTGCAAAATTTGAGCAAAAAATAGTAGGACAAAGCCAACGTAGGGCATCTCTATCCTAGATAGGGTTTTAGAAAATTGAAATTTGGACTATTTATGAGGCTATTTATGGCTTCTAGGTATGTGTGCAAATAGGTTTGACAATTAATATTTTTTAGAATTTGCTTTTTTAGAATTTGCTTAATTTATGACAATATAATTCAAAATGCAAGTGTATAACAATGTTGAAAATGTTTAAATAATAAATGAAAATTGTGAATGCAATTTCCAGATCTAAAATGTGACAATTTACTAATTCTATTATGCAAAATTCTGAAAGTGATGATTTTGATGCAATTTTGAAACAAAACAATACAATTTTTCACTCTTAGAGCTACATGAAAGATAATATCACCAATATTTTTATGAGTATTGCTAACTATTTTGGGCAATACTATAATACTTATAACATCACCAAATCCATGAAGCACTTGTTTTTTTTCATATTTTATGTGTTTGTGGAGAATAATCTTGTTCTTCCACTAAAATTATCTTATCTTCAAAATTTGGTAAGCAGGTGCAATAGATTGATTATGAAGACTTCATGGTTATTTTCCATTCTTGTGGTAAATTGGGTCATGCCTCCACTACTTTCTTGAGTAATAAGAAACAACACTTCGTTTGGAAGAAAGAGGAAAAGGTTCCATATTTTGTGGAGGATCACACTACACGCTCCATGGAGTTTCAAAATGAAGTTTTTAATGAAATTTCCTCTTTGTCAATGTTGGACTCCTTTGTTGCAACTTCAGGGTTGGAAATTGGTTCTATAAGTAATCTAGTGGCTTCTCCCTATAAGGAAAAAAAATGGTTTTGTAGAGAAAAGACCTTGATTATGATATAGCGAAAACCCATACAATATTTTTTTAAACCACCCTGACTTAATGTTGGTTGGGTGGTGTTTCATGCTTTGTAATGATTCATTTCTGTTGTTTGGGTGGTGTCTCATGCTTGGTATGATTTGTTTTCTGTAGTCTTGTTGTTGTTCTACTAGGTTGTTCTTTGTTGTCGAGTTATTTTTATTGCTCCATCTTTCTCTTTGTACAAAGGTCACGGCGCTTACAAAATCCTACTTTTTTTTATTAAAAACATGATAAAGGTGAACATTTAAAAGGGATAGTAGTATAATATTCTCTTCTTCATGTATATAAAATCATATAAAGCTTGGAAGTTAGGACAAATATCAGATATTCTGTAGAGTGGTCTAGAAAATAGATCACTCGAAATTTTAGAAAAAATAAGAATATTGTACATAGTGAAACATTCTAGATGTTAATGAAAAAAAAAATAATACCGATGTATAATGAGTTCAATTAGAATACTCTTTCAGCCATATACGCTATTTCTATGATGTCTTTTGTTGCTTGATTTCTATTGCCATGTTCTATGTTGGACCTTTTTGCAAGGAGGTCTGACGGCGGTGAGGGGAGTTAGGTATCTCTACTATGGAAGCTCTGAGCTTGAGTTGGGAGGGACGAGGATTCCATCGATTTCTTTAATTTCAATACCACTTCACTCATTGTGGGCCTCTGCACTGAGTGCTCTGAGCAACATGCCATTGCTAACTCTATTAACTTCCTTAAATCCTCTCTCTTATATTTCTTCTCCATAGCGGGATCTACAATGCTCTCTATATCTCCCTTCGACAGGAATTCCCGTGTCTGTGATTAATCAAAAAATAAATCAATCATTAATCATTTCATGTTTGTTTTCTTAACAACATTTGGTTTCTCTAGATACATTACCCATTGAGCGATGTGTGTTTTCCGTCGTTTCGAGGGCTCTGCAATCATATAATTTCGTCCAGAAATAATTTCTAATAGAACAACTCCAAAGCTATATACATCACTTTTTTCTGTCAAGTGACAACGAATGTAATATCTGCAAAACACAAATAAGCAACAAAATGGTCGGTAATCCCTATAATAAAATTTCTAATTTGCTATTTAGGTATGAGAAAATTTACTCTGGATCTATATATCCTTTGGTTCCTCTCACTATCGTAGATACGTGAGTAGCTCCATCCGAGGGGCCAAATTTAGAAAATCCGAAATCTGCCACTTTTGCCTCCATGTGGTCACCGAGCAGGATATTTGAGCTCTTCACGTCTCTGTGAATAATACCTGGCTTGCATCCTGTATGTAAATACTCTAGACCTGCTTGCAAAATGAACGTCCTTTTAGCTCATGTTTCTTTTCATACTAAATGAGTGCAAAGGATTAAACAACTAGCTGTTGATTATAATGCATCACTGGTTTAGGGGTTCCCAAGCAAACAACCAATACGGTCGCCATTTCCTATCAAGACTATTAGAATGGCGCTTCGCTAACCTTGAGCAGCATCCAATGCAACCTTTACCCTTGTTTCCCAGTCGAGGCATTTTCCAGATGAATTTTGGCCTGAATGCACATTGTACGCAGTCTTAACCTAAATATCAAGTCCAAATATATGTAAATATACAGTTCAATTGAACAGTGGCTTTGTTATGTATTTTACCGTCGAGATACCGTCGTAGATCTCCATTGGACATAAATTCATATATTAGAATCATGCTCTTCTCTTGAGGGCAGTAGCCAATTAATTTTACCAGATTTTGATGGTTTAATCTAGATAGCATATCCACCTGCACTTTACTACAAGTTATAGATATCCTTTTTAATGAAAATGACATCAACTTATTTATAAAGAAAACATAAATTGTGCACCTCGGTAGAAAATTCTGTTGTACCCTGAAGTGATTTATCAGATAATGTTTTGACTGCTACTTCCTTGTCTTGAAGCCTACCAGCATAAACTGGTCCATATCCTCCTATTCCAATCTGCTTCTGGAAATTCAGTCATTTCTATCACCTCTTGATAACTGTATGATTTGCATCCTTCCAATTTCATAGAATCTTCTTGCCTGGATGTTTCTTCTGTATTGCCTAATGTTAGATTCATTTATTAATCCCTCAGATTTTCAACCTTCAGAAAACGAAAAGTACAAGTAGAAGGAAAATAGCTGACCACATTGTACTAATAACAAAAAATCATAGTTTGAAAATATACTGTAAATGGTCACGCCCATATCATGTGTAGAGAAGATGACTTACTTGTGTTGACAATAGATGGAACTGGCTTCTTTGGGTTCATCCTTGTTATGAACACCACTAATGCAGCGAAAATTGCAACTGTTGCAACTTCAGCCACGATCACCAACACAGCTAAATTTTTCTTGCTATGTATTTTAGGAGGATTATTGCTAGCATTGGATTGGCAAGTCATATTGTTTCCATTGATACTACAATATCAAACAAAGGCATTTGAAACATAAGTGGAAAATAATCATATGACGTAGATGCAGGTACACTTGTTCAATAGGTAAACTCCACCTAAAATCCAGCTTTGCATTTCGCTGTTTGGTAGCCAGACCTTCCGGCACCAATCCCGTTAGCTTATTGTTTGCCAGATTCCTAAATTTGGAAGAGAATATTGTATGATGCAGTTAATTTGAATGGAAAAGTTCTAAACCCACATTGTTAAAGCATTATGTGACCTAGTTTCCAATCTTACGAGATTAGATATTTTAACTTACAGAACGCTTAGATTGGATAATTGAGCGAGCTCTTCTGGTATTGAACCACTCAAGCTATTGTTCGACAAATCCCTGAAAGTAAAAGTTAGATCATTCTCACATTCAAATAGTTAGGGAAATCAATGGGTTTGTGGACGCTGAATATTACTAACAGTTTAACAAGAGCGGAGAGATTGCCAAAACTCGCAGGTATCGTGCCATTTGTTGGAATATTAACCCTAACTGCTGCCGTCTCCGCCAACCACTGCCCGCTATATCGCAATCAATAAATTAGCCATCACGATACCGCGGGGAACTATGGAGAAAGCCGCCACCGCCAAAGGAAATATCGGGATGCGAAATATTTAATATTTAAGTTTGAATATTATGAAAAGGACAATGTATTAAATGTATTTTGACGGGGGAAAAGTTAGTTAGGTGAATTTGAAAATTGTATTCGTTTCCTCTCATCCGTGAAAATTCTTCACGTGACTTTTTACCTGGTGCATATATTATGTAATTGTATTTTTTTTAAAAACAAGTGAATGAGAATGAGAAGAAGGTGAATGTGAGCAAACAGAATTTACGAGCAGCAGCTCTGTGTGTTGAGAAAATATTAATATTTTATGTTTTAATTTTTACTGTGTGTGAAAAATTCCTCCTCTGCCTCCGGCCTTCACGTGGTATCAGAGCTTAGTTCGAGTATCAGAGCAAAGCAGATTATCTGGGTAAATTTTAAAAATGGCAGCAAGCACAAGCTTGACAAACCCACAAATTCCACAGTTTAATGGGAAGAATTATGAGTATTGGTCAATCACCATGAAAGCACTATTTAGCTCACAGGATATATGGGATTTAGTAGAGAATGGATTTGCAGAGCCAGCAGATGCAGTAGCATACAATGCTTTAACACAAGCAGAGAAAGATTTATTAAAAGACACAAGGAAGAAAGATTCAAAGGCTTTATTTTATCTGTTTCAAGCTGTACATGAGAGCATTTTTCTAAGGATTTCAGCAGCAACAAAGTCCAAACAAGCATGGGACATACTTCAAACAGCCTATCAAGGCATGGCAAAAGTTAAAACAGCAAAGCTACAAATGCTGAGAAGAGATTTTGAAACAATATGTATGAAGGACAATGAATCTGTAGATTCATTCTACACCCAAGTCATTGGGGTGGTTAATCAAATTAGGTCTCATGGAGAAAATCTGGAAGATACCAGAGTTGTTGAAAAGATTTTAAGGAGTTTGCCCACAAAATTTCTACCGGTTGTAGTTGCTATAGAGGAGACAAAGGATCTCTCACAGTTCTCAGTTGATGAGCTGTATGCATCTCTAATTTCTCATGAACAAAGGTTGAAAAGGTCAGCAGATACATCACTGGAGCATGCTTTCAGAACTCAGGCTTCAGTCAATCAAGGAAGAGGCAGAGGTAGATCAAGAGGAAGAGGAAGAAACTCTTACAGAGGTGAAAGATAGGATTTGGAAGAGGCATCAATCAAGGCTCAAGCCAAAACTCATCACAGAATCAGTCACAAAATCAAAGGTATGATAAATCTCAAGTCCAATGTCATTACTGTAAAAAATATGGGCATTATATGAATGAGTGTAGAAAGAAGCAGTATGATAATAATAGACAAAATGCAAATTTTTCAAGAGAAGGTCAAAATCAGGATTCAGATAAGAGAACAATGTTTTTAGCTTGTAATGTTGCTCAAGCAAATGAAAAAGATGTATGGTTTTTAGATTCAGGCTGTAGCAATCATATGACAGGAATCTAGAAATGTTTTCAAGTTTAAATGAGAATGTAAAGTCTGATGTTACATTGGGTAATGACAACAAGGTGTCAGTCAAAGGAAAAGGAGATGTCAATATTCTAACTAAACAGGGGAGAAAAAGTATATTTCGGATGTGTATTTTGTGCAGTCGAAACATAACTTAATGAGTGTAGGGCAATTTGGTTCAAAAAGGGTATAGAGTAATCTTCAAAAATGGTGCATTGCACAATTTTAGACAAATACCCAAGCAACCGGCTTATTGCAAAGTCGGAATGACAAACAGCGAGAATGTTTCCTTAAAGATAAGGCCAGATTTGAATATAAATTATGCTCAGGCTCAACACTTAATGAATTCACAAGTGGGTAGAGAAGAAACTACAGCAGTAGTGCAGACAATCTTTCAAGCTGAGATAAAAGATGAAAACTGGTTATGGCACCTGAGATTTGGTCATCTCAACTTTGGAGGTTTAAATTTACTTCATAGGAAAGGCATGGTCAAGGGACTACCTTTAATAGAAAAACCAGAAAGGGTATGTGAAGGGTGCATTTTAGGAAAACAACATAGAGAATCATTTCCAGCAGGAAAGTCAACTAGAGCAAAAGCCCCTTTGGAAATTATACATTCCAGATTTGTGTGGACCTATGCAAACACCTTCAATAGGTGGTAGTTTTATTTTCGACATTCATTGATGATTATTCAAGAAAAACATGGGTTTATTTTCTAAAGCAGAAAAATGAAGTGTTTGATCTGTTTCGTCAGTTCAAGAATTTGGTTGAAAAACAAAGTGGTTATTATATCAAAGTGTTGAGAACAGATAGAGGTGGTGAATATATTTCAAGAGAATTCTTTAATTTTTGCAAGGATCATGGAATTCACAAGCAATTCACAACTAGATACACACCTCAACAAAATGGAGTAGCTGAAAGGAAAAACAGAACAATCATGGAAATGGCTAGAAGCATGTTGAAAGCCAAACATTTGTCAAATGAATATTGGGCAGAAGCAATTTCTTGTGCAACCTATATAATGAATAGGTGTCCAACAAAAAGTGTCATGAATATAGTACCTGAAGAAGCATGGACAGGAAGAAAACACAGTGTTACTCACATGAGAGTATTTGGATGTGTAGCATATGCACATGTGCCTGATGAATTGAGAAGGAAGCTAGATAACAAAGGAGAAAAATGTATATTTGTTGGATACAGTGAAGAATCCAAAGCCTATAAGCTCTATAATCCAACAACAAAGAAAGTTATAATCAGCAGAGATGTACAATTTGTAGAAGATGAAGCATGGGATGGAAGTATAGAGAAGACAGTCAATATTTCAGCAAGTATACCTCAAGAGGAGAATGAAGTTTCAGCATCAACAAATATTCCAGCTATTGTGACTCCTACCCCTCCCATTCAAGCTCAGCAAAGTAGTCCACAAGTGACACCAGCATCGACTATAAGAACAACCCCATTCATTCAAGGAAGCAGTCCAACAAGAGGACAACAAACACCATCTACAGCAGGACCATCGGGTCCACATTCCACAAGTTCAAGTGATATGTCAAATCCTACTTTGGCAAGTCTGAGAAGACAGAAAATCAGAAGCATAAGAGATATATATGAGAAAAATGAAGGTGAGAATAATTCAGATCAAATTTCTCTTTGTGCATTTTATTCTCAAATAGAAGATCCAATTCATTTTGAAGATGCAGTCAAAGATGATAAATGGGTAAGTGCTATGGATGAAGAGATTGAAGCAATTGAAAAGAATCAGACATGGGAACTAGTCAGTCTTCCAAAAGACAAAGATGTAATTGGAGTGAAATGGATTTATAAAACCAAATTGAATGAAAAAGATGAAGTTCAGAAGCTTAAAGCAAGATTGGTTGTAAAGGGTTATTCACAACAGCCTGGAATTGACTACAATGAAACATTTGCACCTGTAGCAAGATTGGATACTATCAGAATGATTTTAGCATTAGCAGCTCAGAATAAGTGGTCTGTATCTCAAATGGATGTAAAGTCAGCTTTTTTAAATGGTTATTTAGAAGAAGAAGTTTATGTGGATCAGCCACCTGGATATGAAATTCTGGGTCAAGAAGATAAAGTTTACAAATTGAAAAAGGCACTGTATGGATTGAAGCAAGCCCCAAGAGCTTGGTACAGCAGAATAGATAGTTATCTTTTGCTGAATGGATTTAATAGATGTAGCAGTGAGCCCACACTGTATACAAAAATGAATGAAGAAGGTGAAATACTAATAGTATGCTTATATGTGGATGATTTAATTTTCACTGGCAATTTGTCAATTGATCTGTTCAAGGCAGACATGAAGAAAGAATTTGAAATGACAGACTTAGGTCTGATGAAGTATTTTTTGGGTATTGAAGTGAATCAAAATGAAAATGGTATTTTTATTTCACAGTCAAAATATGCAAATGACATTTTGAAGAGGTTTAATATGATGAAGTGCAAACCAGCACCAACACCTACAGTGACAGGTCTGAAACTAAGCAAGGATGATAGAGGGTCTAATGTTGATCCAACTTTGTTTAAGAGGCTTGTTGGAAGTCTCATGTATCTCACAGCCACAAGGCCAGACATTATGTATGGAGTAAGTTTGATTTCTAAGTTTATGGAAACACCAAAAGACACACATTGGAAAGCTGGGAAGAGATAATTTTATTTTTCAAAGGAACAGATTGGGCATGGTGGACAGCGCAGTTATGCTTAAGGGGGAGTGTTGGAATATTAACCCTAACTGCTGCCGTCTCCGCCAGCCACTGCCCGCTATATCGCAATCAATAAATTAGCCATCACGATACCGTGGGGAACTATGGAGAAAGCCGCCACCGCCAAAGGAAATATCGGGATGCGAAATATTTAATATTTAAGTTTGAATATTATGAAAAGGACAATGTATTAAATGTATTTTGACGGGGGAAAAGTTAGTTAGGTGAATTTAAAAATTGTATTCGTTTCCTCTCATCCGTGAAAATTCTTCACGTGACTTTTTACCTGGTGCATATATTATGTAATTGTATTTTTTTAAAAACAAGTGAATGAGAATGAGAAGAAGGTGAATGTGAGCAAACAGAATTTACGAGCAGCAGCTCTGTGTGTTGAGAAAATATTAATATTTTATGTTTTAATTTTTACTGTGTGTGAAAAATTCCTCCTCTGCCTCCGGCCTTCACGTCCCTCCCCCGAGAGTTGCCTGCATATATTATAATTATTCACAATTAGATCACAGCAATAACTATAGTAAAAACTAATAATAGAAACCTATATTCTTAACTTAATCAATAAAATTAGAAAGAAGTCAAATTCACATCATGTGAAGTTTAATTATATAAAATGGCGAAAGTTAAGTAAAATTTTATTTCTTAAAGAAATATATATTTAAATTGTAAATGGTGAAGGTATATATATTCAAATTGAACTGGTTGAGGTCTATATATATTTAGAAATATATACTAGTTCAATTGGTGAAGGTATATGTATTTTATAATAACTTATATATTAAGATCTAAAAAATAATAGATTAGTATTCATATACTGCTTAAGTTTTAAGTCAGTTTATTTTGTAGATATAGTGTATTTTATTATTAATAAATGTATTTTTTAAAATGAATATTTGCAATTTTAAAATTAGTATTGTCATGTTCTCTAAATTTTAAGCAAATTATTTTGTCTATTTATATGTGTATTTTGTGATCAGCTAACATTTTTTAAAATGAAATATCCTAAATTTTAATTTTCATATAGACTTTGTGACTAATCCACAATTTATGCAAGTTCTGACTAAACAAGGATAGATGTTTTGATTAAGGTAAATGTGGGAAGGGCCCAACTGGGAAGAGGTTTGGGAAGGACCCAAAACCAACCATAGATGTTATTGCATTATTTTTCTAAAAATAATCTTATCAATTGCTCTATTGACTCACATGTGTATCAATCTTAAAATGAAGAGATGCTATGAGCAAACCAAAATCATATATAACATTATTTGATAATCCACAATTTAATTCATAAAAATATAAATAAATGCCAATCCCACAAACTACTAAAGATAATACATTTATAATTGTTGAGAAGACTTACACTGCAATAATCCTATTTGGAGAATCTATGCTACAATTCACCCAAGTCCAAGAATATTTCTATGGTATACAAGGATCGCCTATCCAATCCTTTTCTAGATTAAAATGTCTCACAATATCAACAACTGCATCCACTGTAAATACTATAATATTAACAACCAATTTTATTTAATAACTCTTAAAAGTACATATCATTCAATTTTCACATTATAAATTTATAAGATTAAAAAATAATTAAGTGAATGCATCACCCCTAACGTAAGAAGCTTTAAAATAATTAAATGAATGCATCACCCCTAACATAAATAGCTAGCATATTTATTATAATGAAGAACGACTTCTCACATAAACCACCAGCATGACCCCAAATACAAACTGTTTAAACCTTTCCTTATTGCGCTGTCAAACCCTTTTAAAAAAATAGAAAACCACAATTGACTGGACAACCTATATACCTCTTTCCTTTCAATGGACTTTGCAAATACAAATAAAAATTTACCATCGTCAACGTAAGTGCCATTGACAACTGTGGAGCTAAAGCGATAGACTTCCCAGGCATTGATGAGAGGCGGGAGAGTAGACAGGTGGGTCGAATCCAGTGAAATTTTTGATAAACCAGGCGAGAGAATTGCGTTGCTTGGATTGGAAGTAACAGTGCTTGCCGATAGGAAAGTAGGCTCTACGTTACCATACAACTGTGTGCCACCTACAGTAATATTAAATGCCCGCTTGTCATGGGGTTTAAGCTCCTCGAGCTCCGCGAAGGTGAGGGCAAAATAGTATAAACCAACTTGCCCAAAATTCCAATACCACATGAGTTCCGTGAAAGTGGCGTTGGAGGGAGCCAACGCAGTTCTTAGCACAGCAGATGGCACCTCTGTATTCGAAGGATCAATTTTATTGCTGGTGGTGACATACACTATGTCTGTTCCTTTTCCTTGCCCAGTCCAGATCCTATCGTATGCATCATCAGGATATCTGCATAGTACACAGTGATGTTAAAATTGAAGGCTATTCGTAAACATAGATTTTTTAATTATTTATAATTTATAGAAGAAATGTACAAATATTACTGAATGTTTAATAATTAAACAATTTGATATTTAAGGTTAATGGACATGCTACAACCTTATTGACGAGTTCAGAGGCGCTCCCCAGTCTCCGCGGACGATGCCAAATAAAGAAAAATCAAGATCTACCACAGTGTACATGGATGGCTTGATAGGTCGAAGCTCTAGCGAAGAAATGAAGGGGGTGTCAGTGCCGCTGCGCCCCAGACATATGCTAATTGATGTCGTCCTCGCCATGATGATGGCTTCCTTCACAATAATATCCCACGTAGAGTTTATGATAACAGTGTCCCAGGGGTTGGCATCTATAAGCACCTCGAACTGTGGCTGCAACTGAAGGCCGTCGTAGTTGCCATATAGAAAAGAGGCACGGATTAGGTATTTTGTTCCCTGGTTTACAGGTAAGACATAGCAATTTCGTTTTCCCTGGGAAAAACTGCGGAGATGTTGCAGTTGATAATCCGAAGCCCGATCAACACCAGGTGGAAGTGAGAGTTTGTTGCTTTCTCCAGACTGAATGTAGAGCCTATCAGATGTCCATTGTATCCCATGACTATCATTATATATATTTTCTCCTCCTCCACAGGCAAGACTGATGAATCCTGACAAATTACAAACGAAATATAAAGATAAAAGAATTTTCTTTGACAAAATTTTATGGCTAAAGCTATTTGTGTTTATATTATGGGTAAAAACAGGTTTTTTAGAAATCTGAAATGTTTTAGAAGCAGGTTTTGTACGGATTTGAAGTTCTATCAAGAGAATGTTGCAGTAGCCCAACAATAACAGCCACCAAAAGAAAGACTAAATTATTCAAACTGCAAAAATCAGATTTTGAAGGGAATCTATAACCCTCTACAACCAAATTAAGCCTATTGGTGTTGTAGGGTGGGTTCCTCACACTTTACTGTAATATTGTGACATTTTAAAATAGTCCTTGTGCTTCACCCACTCTTTTAACACTTTTCTTAAGCATCAATTGGACCTTTCCATCCTTTCCTTAATGCTCTTCTATTGTTAATTTCTATAACCCAGCAACAGATTAATTGCACAATAAATTCACAAAAAGAAATCTGATTTATAACAATTAATACAACTGGGTTAATTAACAACTAATAACAGCGGAAGCAAAAATAACATCAAGCCAAACACAAAAAGACAATAACACAGATATACCCAGGAAACCCCAATGCGGGGAAAAACCTGCAAGTGTTGGATCTTCTATTTAGCCTAACAACAAACTTTTCTTTCGAAAATACAATACGAGTTTGCTACAACAATCTTGTATTTATAAAGCTTAGCTGCTTTACTTCGCGTGCAAGGAAAGAATCTTTCCTTGCTTTCTTTGGCTTTATTTACACATAAAATCACTCTAGGATTTATCTTATCCTCACAAACTCGGAAACATTCTATTAAAGAATAAAATCCCATTCATGGATTTATCTTATCCTCACAAACTCAGACATATTCTATTTAAAGAATAAAAATCCTGCTGTTGCTAAAAATCCAACTCGAATTGATTTAAAGCAAATCTTATCTTGAGTTGCTTTAAAGAAAATCCATATCCCACTTTTCTAGCTACAAAAATCAACACTCCCTCTTAGCGAGGAAAGTGTTCTGCACCACACCCAACTTGTCCCTGAAGAATTCAAACTTGCTCTTCATCAAGGCCTTCGTCAGGATATCTGCTATTTGTTCGTCCATAGGAATGTAATTGAGCTTCACTATCCCCTTCTCCACACAATCTCTGATGAAGTGGTACTTGATCTCAATGTGCTTTGACTTGTCATGAAACACTGGATTCTCAGAGAGTTTGATGCAACTTTGATTATCACAGTAAATGACTGTAGGATCCAACTCCTGATTAAAGAGCCCAGCTAGAAGTTTCCGAAGCCAGATAGCCTCACATGTAGCCATACTGGCTGCCATATACTCGGCCTCTGCAGAACTTCGATTACTGGCTTACTGTTTCCTCTTACCAAGAGACGCCCTGATCCCAAACTGAAACTGCACCCTGAAGTGCTCTTTCGATCAGCTGTACTGCCTGCCCAATCTGCATCAGTAAACCCCTTGAGCTTCACTCCATCCTGCTGAACATACGTCAACCCATAATCAATTGTGCCTCGGAGATATCTCAAAACATGCTTCGCAGCTATCCAGTGCACACGTTTAGGTTCCACCATAAACTGACTGAGTGAGTTCACTGCAAAACAAATGTCTAGCCTGGTGTTGACCAGATACATAAGAGAGCCTATCAACTGTCTGTATAAAGTCGGGTCCACTGCCTCTAATATGGAAGCATCAATCTTCTTCTAATTGGTCACAAATGGCGTTGACATAGGCTTACAATTTTCCATCCTGAATCGCTTCAAGATATCAATTAAGTACTTCCCTTGTCCAAGGAAGATCTCTCCCTCTTTCTGCCACAATTCCAATCCCAGAAAGTAATGCATCAACCCCAAGTCCTTCATCTCAAACTCTCCTGCAAGATCTCGCTTGCAATGTGCTATGAGCTCCTCTGACCCTATGAGAAATAGGTCATCAACATATAACAACAATATGAGAAGTTCACCCTTCACCTGAATATAGTACAGGTTTGAATCTGCCTCACTCTTGATGAAGCCCACACTCTGCAAGTAACTATCAATATGTGAATACCACGCCCTGGGAGCCTGCTTGAGTCCATACAGTGCTCTTTTCAACCTACATACATGAGAATCTCTCATGTTCTTCAAACCCTTCTGGTTGCTCTATGTAAATCTCTTCCTCAATCACCCCATTGAGGAAGGCCGTCTTTACATCTATCTGATGAATTTTCCAACCCATCTGTGCTGCTATAGAAATGATAGCTCTTATGGATGAGTACCTGGCTACTAGAGCAAAAGTCTCATCATAGTCGACTCCCTCCTTCTGAGAAAACCCTTTAGCCACAAACCGGGCTTTGAATTTTTCCACACTACCATCTGCAGCATGCTTAATCTTATACAGCCATCTTGAGCCCACCACAGACTTATCTTCTGGTCTTGGTACTACCTCCCACACACTGTTCTTTATGATGGAAGAATACTCTTCCACCATGGCATCTCTCCACACTTGGTGCTTGGATGCCTCCTGAAAGCTGGAAGGCTCTACTTCAATTAATTCACTCATAAGTGCCACATAATCTGAATAATGTCTGGGAGCCCTTCTTTGTCTGACTGAATCTTGAGGATCACCTACATATTCTTGAGCCTCTCTTAATGTTTGCTCAACTGCCCTATTTCTCCTCTTCTCACTAGTAGGAATGTGAGGCTGAGGAATTATTTGTTCCTCTATCTGATCATCCTGCTTGTTCTGCTCTCCAGTTTGTGTGACTGAAGTTTGAGGAATTTGTGCTACCTCCACTGTGGATGTTTGTTCCTCCTCATTCATCAAGTTACTTGACTTCTAAAGAGCCCTCTCTTCCTCAAACTTCACATATCTACGAACCACTGTTTTCCTGAGAGCAGGAATATAAACCTGATAAGCCTTAGAAGTTTCACTGTACCCAACTAGGATACCCTTCTCTGCAGTAGGTTCCAACTTGGTTCTCTTCTCAACAGGAATGTGACAATACACAAGGCATCCAAAGATGCGAATGTGCCCTAGATCTGGTTTCTTACCAGTGAATGCCTCTTCTGGAGTTAATTTGCCCAACACTTTGTCAGGGCTCCTATTCTGCAAATACACAGCTGTGTTGCAAGCTTCTGCCCATAAGAACCAAGGCAGGTCCTGATCATGAAGCATGGCCTTGGCTGCTCTAATGATAGCTCTATTCTTCCGTTCAGCAACCCCATTCTGCTGAGGGTTGTACGGAACTATCAACTCTTTCTTGATACCTTCCTGAGCACAAAAATCTTTGAAGGCATTCGAGGTATACTCGCCTCCATTATCAGACCTCAGTATCTTGATCTTCTTCCCAGTTTGGTTCTCCACGAGAGCCTTAAACTCTTTGAACCTACTGAAGACCTCATCTTTATTCTTCATGAAATATATCCACGTCTTCCTGGAGAAATCATCAATGAAGGTAACATAATACTCATATCCATTCAAGGATGTTGTTGACATAGGTCCACATACATCTGAGTGTACAAGATCCAAAATCCCTTCGGATCTAGTGTCACTACTTGGAAAACTGGTCTTGGCATATTTCCCAAGAGCACAACCCTTGCACACCTCATGCTTTTCTGTCTTCATCTCAGGCAGCCCTGTCACTATTTCCTTAAGAATATTAAGTGCTCCATAGTGAAGGTGAGCCATCCTCCTGTGCCACAATTCTCCTATCCCTTTACAGCTACTAACCAACGCATGTGCTGGCTCAAACTGTAACCGAAACAAGCTGCCATGCCTGACACCAATCACTTTTGCAATCTTGGAATCTTTGGGACGAATATAGACTTTTCCCCTCTCAAAGGTCACGATGTAACCCTTGTCTTCCAAGGCAGAAACTGAGATTAAATTCTTTGTCATGCCAGGGACATACAACACATCTTCCACCAACAAAGGTTTGCCAGACTCCCTCTGAAACTTGACGGTGCCAATACCAGTTGCATGGTACTTGGCATTGTCTCCGAGCTCAATATAGAAATCCAGCTTCTTCTCCTCCAACTTGGTGAAACATTCTTTGACTCCCGTCATGTGGCGAGAAGCCCCACTGTCAATATACCATACCCTGTTGGCAATTGAACTTGAGAGACAAGCAATGAGCGAAAACTCATTTTCAAATCGTGATGCAAACTCGTCCACCTCTGCTGTAGCAGCAAATTGCTTCTTCTGCTTGTCCTTATTTTTCTTATTCGGACATTGACTGGCATAGTGACCCATCTGATGGCAGCAAAAACATTTAATCTTGCTCAGATCTTTCTTCTTCCCACTCTTGGAAGAAGAACCTTCCGATTGCTCTTTATTGGACTTCTTCTTACCCTTGCTTGCAAGAGCAAGATTTTCTTCATCTTGAACCTTCTTTGTCTGATCTCCTCGATGAGCACCTTCACGGATCTCCTCCTGAACAAAATCATCCCAAAGTCTTGCCCAATCAGGTAGCCGATCTCTGCCGACAACACACTTGACAAACACTTCCCAGTGCTTTGAAAAACCATTCAAGGCTATACGCACCAACTCATCTTCTTTAATCGTCTCTCCAACAGCAGCAAGCTCATCCCTGACTGTGTCAGCTTGGACAAGTAAGAGGTCACACTCTCGCCTTTGGACATCTTGGTATTATGCAATTTGTCCTTGAGCATCATCTTACGACTCTGATAGTCGCTCTGATAAAGTTTTGTGAGCATATCCCACATCTCCTTGGCGGTGTCTTTCCCCGATAAATGAGGAATTAAATGATCTCTTACTCCATCCAGGATAATCCTCTGAGCTTTGGCCTCTTTGACTTCATGCGAATCTAAGGCAACAGGATCATTTGTTGGTGGAGTCACTTCTGTGCTAGCATAGATCCATAGCCTGTTCTCCTTGAGAACAGATGTAATCCGAACCTTCCACTGCAAGAAGTTAGATGCACCCTCGAGCCTGTCCTCGTATCGAACACTGGTTGCCATAGCTACAAAAGAACTAGAGACAAAAATCTGATGACTTTTTTTTCTTGAAATCTGTGTCACAAATCTTGGCTTCGTATTCAGAGTTTAGAGCTCTGATACCATGTTACTTTCTATAACCCAGCAACAGATTAATTGCACAATAAATTCACAAAAAGAAATCTGATTTATAACAATTAATACAACTGGGTTAATTAACAACTAATAACAGCGGAAGCAAAAATAACATCAAGCCAAACACAAAAAGACAATAACACAGATATACCCAGGAAACCCCAATGCGGGGAAAAACCTGCAAATGTTGGATCTTCTATTTAGCCTAACAACAAACTTTTCTTTCGAAAATACAATACGAGTTTGCTACAGCAATCTTGTATTTATAAAGCCTAGCTGCTTTACTTAGCGTGCAAGGAAAGAATCTTTCCTTGCTTTCTTTGGCTTTATTTACACATAAAATCACTCTAGGATTTATCTTATCCTCACAAACTCGGAAACATTCTATTAAAGAATAAAATCCCACTCATGGATTTATCTTATCCTCACAAACTCAGAAATATTCTATTTAAAGAATAAAAATCCTACTGTTGCTAAAAATCCAACTCGAATTGATTTAAAGCAAATCTTATCTTGAGTTGCTTTAAAGCAAATCCATATCCCACTTTTCTAGCTACAAAAATCAACATCTATAACCTCTGCTTAAAGATAGACCAGTTTGAATTTTTCTACTATATTTATCTTCAAGAAAAGCCCTCATATACGCTTTTCTTAAATATAATGAACATTCAAACCAAGGATGAACGCTTGTCAGTTCTTATTTGAAAAAAGAGTACCAATATAAATTTACTCAAAACTATAAAACTAAATCCCAAAAATCATATCCCATATTTAAAAAGCATCATTGATTCTCAATAATAGACATTTTTAGGGCCTGAATATCTCACCTGGTTGGGCGTACACAACAAATACAGAGGAAACCAGCATTAGAAAGGTCAAGGATATTAGCTTTAGATTCAGATTTAGCCCCTCCATGGCCAACTCTTAGTCGTCAAATAAACCAGTTACTTCGTCAAAGCTTCCTCCGTCTATATATTGTTTTAAGAAGTCAAATTTATCTTTGAAACGTAGATTTAAGATTTAAAATTTCGAAGAACGTGATACGTATTAAACAAAGACCTGCTGTGTCACTGGATGGGAAGCACTATAACTCTATGTAAATCAGAAAATATTCCAATGAAGGTTTTGAAGATGCTTCTCGGGTCTAGATATCAATAAAATAATCAATTCAGTGCATCATAACAATCATATATACACGTCACGTGAAAAAAAAAAAATTAAGTTGAACAATCTTTAAAAAAGAGGGGTTGTTGGTTTGAACAGAATATATTTTTCTATCTTTCATATGGTCTAGTAAACATGATTTTTTAACTTTTTTTTTTCCAATTCTTTTTCACTGTTTATGGTGTGATTTATTGAAAATCTTATGAAATGATTTTGATTCTATCTAAAATTTTCTTGTGAAATAATCACAACCTTTTTTGAAGTTAAAAATGTTAAAAGTTTTGTACGATATCAATCTTACTTTTATCTAATGGAATATTTGATGGAAGTTAAATAGAGGAATTTTCAATAGTACAACAAGTAATATAAATCAAGTTTTGGTAGACTCGTGATCAATCTAAAAGAAACTTGTCACACTTGGATTCAATATTATCAATTGAGTTCTTGCTAGGAGTTTAGAGTTCTATTAGTAAGTAGAATTTTAGTAGTTTCTCCCATTTTTATCTCCTCTAGTAATAACCCTCAAGATTGTCAACTTACTCAATTAAAGCACCCTCATTTGAGCTTGGTTAAAATTTATGTTAATGGTGCTTCAAAAGACAATTTTAGAAATGTTGGCAAGGAAGTGTTTTTCATTATCATAATGGTAGAGTCAATCTTTGGTTTATAAGCAGTCTTGGTAATCATTGTAATAATTTTGTGGAGGCTATGACCCTTCACCAAGTTTTTTTACATGCTAAGCAAATATATTTTACAAATATTATTATCGAATTTCACTTTAACATCTTCATTGATTTTTGCAAAAGAAAGTCATTTTCTCAAGTAGTGTCAAATGAATGAATGTAAGAATGACATCACATCCCCATTCATGGTTTCAATGTTGTTAAGTGGAACCATACCAGTATGGAAGGAAATTAGGCTACTAGTTTTTTGACTAGATCAACTTTTAATTAGAATAACATTAAGGTTGATATTGGAAATGACCATCATTGTTCTTTTTGGAATATTAACAAACACTTTAGTGATTTTTTGAATGCTAACAACAATGCATCTCTAGAATCATGATTCTTGTTGGTGTGTTGGTTCTTCTAATATTCAACCTATTTATTCCACCGTGATTAACTTTATTATAACTATTTGTAAATGGTTTTCATTTTTTTGTATTTTTTTTAATATAAGGACAATCATTACTTTTGATACTCAAAGCATGTACAATATTCAAGAGAGAAAATGCTTATACCCTATCAATGAAAGTTCCAAGATTTTATTCTCTCTTATTAATTATCTATTTTCAATCTATTTAAAAAAATGTATTCTTTAAAACTAATAAACCACAGAATCTTTTTAAAATAGACAAACCCACTTTATAACCAACTATTATTTTAATATCTATTTTCACATTTACATTTAAAACAATAACACTCAACTAAATGATTAAACAAATTTCAGTGTCTCAGCCATTCTCATAACCATATAACAGAAAAGGTCAATCAATGCTTTTTTACTCGAAAGTTCTGTATTTATTTTATTAGTCCCTGCCTGCAGGTAGCATGCATATATACCGATCGATTTTCAATTAGCCAGAGCTAAATTAATCAATTGTTTATTTTAATTTTTTTGGCCCGCCTCGTTAATCAAAATTCTTATTCGCTGAATAATTTTTACATCTTATAACAGGCATCACGTCAATTTCTCTATTATTTTCATGCCAAAGACTATGTTTTAAATTATAAAATGACAATTCAATTAATCCAGCGGTTATCTGATCACCATACAAAGCCTTCCTTAGATAATACCAGTGCACGAAAATCTTCAATCGTCTCTTGTCGCTTGTTCCAAACATTAAACAATATAGAATTAAAGTCTTCGATGGTTGCATGTGAAATGTGCGCTCAAATTTAGGGTTATAGTAATCAGCAACAAAGGAGTACCTGAGGGAGAGATAAAATGTGAAAGTACCAGAGTATTTAATGGGATCACAATCATTCACTAATATTAGCTACATATAACAGGCCCTGGCTATTCCCCACAGAAAATATCATGTCCAAGGCATCGTATCCTGATTCTAGGTTACGGTGATGGGACCCAGAAGAGCTATTGACTTCATTGTTTCTATTTTCCATCTGCGACAATTTTGGTACAATCAATTTTAATTTATTTGTGCTGCCCACACTAATTTATTTTAGACGGGATTTTATTTGGCCATTGGAAATCAAAATGATGAACATGTTGAGTTAGTCTTTTGCCAACCTATCATCAGTTGAGGTGTGGCTTTGTTCCAATAGTTACCTTAAGCCACACTATAGGTGCTTGGGGCTCTTAGCTTGACTTTGATACCACATGTTGAGTTACAACTCATATGAACTAGTTGGGACTCGAACCACAATCCTTACATTTTTTGTTGGAATGCTCTACCAACTACGCTATTGGCCCCTCTTTCCATTATAATAATTGTTTCTATAGGAGTTTATTTGTCACCAAAGTAATTGATGGAAGTCAAGTTTTATTGAACACCAAAGTTTTCACTGTCTGTAGAAATCGTATGGGCAATGAGAATGAGTTGCTAAAAAATGAGAAAAATGCACTTAGTCCATGTGTAGAAAGAACTCACCAATTTTTTCTCTCATAGTATGATTTTTTTTTATAATTAATTCCCTAAATTCCACACTTTATTATAGATTCCACCTAAGCATACAATATGTTGACTCCAACTAAATAGAAATATTATGCCAAACTATATAAAAGCTATGAGTTTTATGATAGTGAGATAAATAACTAATGATATATATCACACATCCAAATTCATAAGAGGTTTTGTTAAGTTTTTTTGCGAAATTCAATGCTCCATGGTATTGCCATGTGTGAGCTAGGCTTAGAGCACACCCTAAGCTTTGATATTTTATGTGGTAGATGTGGGTTTGTTCCTTTCACTAACATTCATTCCCATTCAAACATAAAATATCATTATTATTCAAATTCAAAGTTTGTTCACAAAATTTTGTTCTTGTGTGGAAGTTTGGTAGATGTCCATGAGTATTTGATCGCATTATATACTAGATAGAGAACATCTCATGGAAATTTGTTACTATAATGGACATAAGACAGGGGCGTCCTTACTACAAAGTCACACCATTTCACCATATGTGAAAAAAATTCCAAACCAACTAGTTTTTTTTTTTTGCATACTCCTAAGTTGTGTAAAAATGGGAGCTTTGGATAGGTTATGGGCATTCATCAAAGCATAATGGAAGGGGCATTATTGGTAGCTATTATAATTGGAAATGCTCTAGTAGATATGTATGTAAAATGTGAAATCATAGACAAGGCATGTGAATTGTTTGGCTAGAGGCCTTAAAGAAATGTGGACTCATAGATTATTAGGATTTCAAGTTATTTAAAAAATACATTTGTTGAAAAGAATTTATAAAATCTCAACCAAATGTAATTGGCAGGTTTGAAGTCATAATCCACAACCTTTTCAACCATTCCCCTTTCCTATCTAAAAATGAGATATTTGGAAGAGTATGGACATCCATCATAGGATAAAAAATAGAGGAAATTTGTTAGATGTTGTAGCTACAATTACCTTGGTGAACATCTACAGAAAATGTGAAAGCATAGACAAGGCATGGGAACTATTTAAGAAAATCCCTCCAAGAATTATTTAACAAAATTCCATGATTGCAAGATATTCAAAATCTGGAAGCATAGACAAGGCACATGAACCTTTTGATAGAATGCATCCAAGAATTGTTTAATAGAATGTCATGATTGCATAATATGCAAAATGTGGAAGCATAGAGAAGACATGTGCACTGTTTGATAGAATGCCTTAAAGAAATATGCTCTCATGGAATGCCCTTACTTCACGATATTAACAAAATGGATTTTTTGAAAAGGCTTTATAAATTTCCAACCAAGTGCAATTTGTAGGTGTAAATCCAAACTCTACAACCTTTACTAACATTGTATCATTCTATAACCAAATATTTTGGCACCCAAATGCTTTAAGCTCCTTCTAGGGTTTTTCACCTAAAAGGAGGGAAGATTGGGGCCAAAATGCCATGTTTAAATTCAAAGATTGATGTTATGAGGGATTTAATGTGCCTAAATGTAATGTATTAATGCAATAAACTGAAAAAGAAATGATTTATTGATGCAAAATCTAAGAAATGCAAAGTGTTGGAAAACACAATGATGTATACAAAAACACCTAAAAAATGCAAGTAAATGATAACAAAATTAAACAAAACTAGAGAGGGCACCTAGAATTTGAAGTCTAATGCAGAGAGGCTCTGGAATCCAGCAATGTTGATAGGGACACTTATACCAAGCTGGGCGACTTAGTCTAGTTTCGAGGAAAATCTACTAGAACAGGAATCTGCCAAATGGGTGTCTAAAAATGCAAAAACCACTTTTTCAGGCCTGGTTATGGGACTAATTCACCACAAATGGTGACTTAGTTCACCTAGAGATTTCTAGAAATTCAAGATAAGATTCTATAGCTTTTGGTCTGAACTTCCTTTTCTGGCAGGTGTCTAAATCTGAAGAAAACAGGTTGAAGAGAGTCTCCAAGCTTCAATTAGGGTTTTGTTGACTTTGATGGATTTTTGACCACTTTTTGACACCAAACTCTTTGAAAAATCTACAAACACACATGCAAAGAGGGGGAAAAGGGTTAAGGGTTAGAGTATAGGGGTTTTCCTTGGTCAAACCCCACTTTGGTAATCAAAGCCTATGAAATGAAATTAAATGAGAAGAGAATGATAAATAAACATGCAATTTCATAAACTTACCAAACCCTTGATGTGCAAATCTAAAGATATGCAATGAAGTGCTCCAATATATGACTTGATTATGCTTAGAGTGCTTGAATGCTTGATAATGATTAAGTGAATGAATGCTTGAATGCTTGATGAATTACGACATTGTAGGAGATTAGGAGATGAAAAATGAGGAGAAAAACCCTTATTTATACTCGATTTTCCATTAATTCTCAAAAATAACACATCATAGGCCGACCTCAAGGGTAAAAGATTAAAATCCTGCTAATAAATTAAAATTATTTTTATTTGTGCCTAATGGGACTAAGTCACCCCAAGTGGCGACTTGGTCCCACTAGGGAAATTTCACTAGGTTTTGGAAATTAAAGTGCATTAATTATTGTTTAATGAGAATATCCTCAAAAATACACTTAAGTATGGCCAAAAAGTGCATTAAGGGGTCATTTAAACATAAGAAAGGGTTGAATTAGTGAAGACAAGTCTAGAAAAGCATGAGAGTTTGTTACAACTCTTTACAACACTTTGAAATAAGACTTGGTAAGTGATAAAAAGAGGTTATTTAAATGAATTATGATAAAAGGGTCCTAGAAAAGTGTGAAAGTGGGTTACAACACTTCACAACACTTTTAGAAGTCTTAATGATTCACAAGGGTCCAAGACCTAATGTGAACGTGTTGACTACATTACAATATTAAATCTAGGAAAAATCAAGCCAAAGTCCACTAGGAGGGTGCAAACATGAGAAAAAGTAGAAAGGTTACTTTTTTCGTGTCCACACAACCTATGCCAAATAAAAGATTTAGAATATGGTATGAACATTCAATAAAGAATAAAGGATAGAAGAAATTTTCGAAGAGGTATATGAAACTAATCTTGTAGAATGTATACAATATGTAGCTGCATATTAATAAAACCTACATATTCCACTTCCAAAGTAATTTGATACCATAGGTGATTGTAGCTATAATTCATCATAAAAATGTTGATGAAGAATATATAAGATTATGGGAGTTGAGGAAGGTCTAGATGGGTTATATGCTTAGGTTGAAACTAGTGAACTAATATTTTGTGGATGTGTATTATGTGTGTGACTTATGATGTTCTTATATTTTGATAATCTATTTCTAGGATACAGTTATCAATGTGATTGGTGATTTGTAAACTCCCAAGCAAATGTAATTGGCAGGTGATAAGCCATAAGCCAATATTCTCTCTTTGTAAATTCGCCAATCTCATGGTATCATGTCCAAGTTAGGATCATCATGTATTATATTTATCTATTATAAAATAATATGTGTATCTAAGGGTAAATTTTAGGTTAGATTAGCATGATTAATATATAAAATAAACACAAAGAACTATCAAGCACAATGGAAATCAAATCAATAACGATTATACCTGTCGTTCATCGAATCTTCCATGATTAACCTTCATAACACCTTCTAACGTGCTGATGGTTGCCCTCAGATCAAATGTGTGAGAAATTTGAAAATAAAGACTAATTCCTACACAAGCTTTGAAGGATTTAAATAAAGACTATTCCTATGCCAATGCCAAAATGACCCTAAAATGCCAAATAACTCTAAGCATTAATACATTAGAATAACAAATTTTATGTCTAATGTAAAAATGTGAGCAAAATAACATTTTATAGAAAATGCAATTTTGAATGGATGGACGAGATTGACTTTCGACAGAAACCTAAAATCAGAGTACAAGATTTAATCTGACAATCCCTAATTAGGGTTAGGGAAAAATCATTAAATGAGTGGTCGAGATTGTTGTGCATGTTTTGCACGCACGCCCCGCCATAGGCAGGGACCCCCTTTTTTTTTTTCTCCCGATAGGTTGCTTTGCTCCTGTCTTGTTTTGCATGCCCCATATCCAAGCCCAAATTGGTCATGTGCCATCAAACAATCAAATCGCCCTAACCAAATACACCTACTTAGGTTATTCAAATCCGCAGAGAAATAAAGTCGTCCGTCCCCTTTCTGCCTTTTGTCTTGTTCCTGTTGTTTTGGAAACATCCGTGGACCCCCGTCGCTCCCGTTTCCACATTTTTTACTTTGGGGTCACCCTTTTTTGGATCTGGGATGTGTTTGAAGTGCATAAATGAACTGCCAAGGTTTCGTCAACGTTCCGTCAAGTTTTGATGGTTTTAGAACTTTCCCTTCGGAATTCCCTTCCTTAGCTGTTTGGAAACATCTGTGGACCCCCGTCACTCCCGTTTCCACATTTTTGACTTTGGGGTCACCCTTTTTTGGAGCTAGGATGTGTTCGGAGTGCGTAAATGAACTGCCAAGGTTTCGTCAATGTTTTGTTAAGTTTCAATGGTTTCAAAACTTTCCCTCCAGAATTCCCTTACTCCTTGGCTGTTTGGAAACATTTGTGGACCTGCATCGCTCCCGTTTCCACATTTTTTACTTTGGGGGCAATCTTTTTTGGATCTGGGATGTGTTTGAGGTGCTTAAATGAACTGCAAAGGTTTCGTCAATGTTCCGTTAAGTTTTGGTGGTTTCAAAACTTTCCCTCCGGAATTCCCTTCCTCCTTGGCTGTTTGGAAACATCCGTGGACCCCCGTTGCTCCCGTTTCCACATTTTTGACTTTGGGAGCAACCTTTTTTCGATCTGGGATGTGTTTGAAGTACGTAAATGAATTGCCAAGGTTTCGTCAAAGTTTGGTTAAGTTTCGATGGTTTCGGAGCTTTGTCCCCCTTTTGTTATTTTGGACATCCGACAGCCACCTCCCTTCTAGCCTCTGAAGCCCGGCCCCTCCGTGGTTGTTTCTGGGGCTCTGCCTCTCCATGGCCATTTTGAACATCCGATGGCCACCTCCCTTCCGACCTTTGGAGCCTGGCCCCTCTGTGGCTATTTCTGGGGCTCCGCCTCTCCATGGCTGTTTTGAACATCTGGTGGCCACCTCCCTTCTGGCTTCCGGAGCCCAGCCCCTCCGTGGCTGTTTTCGGGGCTCCGCCTCTCCATGGCCATTTTGAACATCCAACGCCCACCTCCCTTCCGGCCTCCGGAGTCTTGCCCCTCCATGGCCGTTTCCGAGAGTCCATCCCCCTTTAGCCGTTTGGGACATCTAGCGGCCATCTCCTTCCCGCCCTCCGGAACCTGGGCCCTTCGTGGTCGTTTCCAGGATTTCGTCCCTCCTTGGCTATTTTGAACATCTGGGAGCCTCCCTTCTTCCTGGCTATTTTGAACATCCGGGATCCTGCCTCCTTCCCAGCTGTTTTGAACATCCTGGAGTCCGCCTTCTTCCCAACTGTTTTGAACATCTAGGAGCCTCCCTTCTTCCTGGCTGTTTTTAACATCGGGGAGCCTGCCTCCTTCTCAGTTGTTTTAAACATCTTGGAGTATCCCTTCTTCTTGGTTGTTTTGAACATCTAGGAGCCTGCCTCCTTCCTGGTTGTATTGAACATCTAGGAGCCCGCCTCCTTCTCGGCTGTTTTGGCTTTCCTTCGCTGTCTGCCTTCTGGCTTTCTTCCGCCGTCTTTCCGCCCTCTGGCGCTCGTACCCTTGAAGCAGGCATTTATTTTTATGCCCCAAATGAGATCCAAATATGAATATCAAGATATTTTGATGATGCATGGATAGATCTAACAAGAATTTGTAGGTTTGACTGACATTTTTTTAACTCGTGTATAAATGCACTTATGACACTTTGTGTTTGCAGAAGTCAAGAAGCCTTCTGTAAGTCTATCAGAGAGGCCCATTGAGGGAGTTATCCTTCATTTTTCTAGATGATGATGATTTCTAAGGAGATTTCTACTCGAATCAGGGGCCACCAATCCATTGATGCCAATTGCCAGTGGGCTTGTTTGATCAAAGGAAGAAAACTGCAAGCACTTCAAGCAAAAGGCAATTTTCAGGCAGTTTCAGCTACAGTGAAAAGGGAAATCAGCTAAATAACGAAATTGCTACAATGACTGGCACTAGATGACAAAATAGAGAAAAGACAAGGAATGTATTTTAAATTGCTAGATAATGGAGGGTAGGTGAAACCCTATTGTAACTCAAATTTGGGCCATTCGATGTAACTGAATATTAGCCATTCATTTGGGCTTTGAAAAACTATAAATAGGGGCTTACCCCTCATTTGTAAGGGTTGGAGAGGTGTTGTAAAGACATTCTGCAGCAATAGAAAGAAACATTGCATAATTTATGGTTGTTTCTTTTGAGTTTTCTCTTTATGTATGCATGGTTCTACTTCCATGTTAGTTTTAATATTAGTTTCTTGAATGGCTATCATGATGGTGTTTTTATTATAGTATTTGATGGATTTTCAGCTCATGCTTTTTGTGGTTCATTGATGATGAGTCACTTTGCAAAGTTAGTCTGAGCTCATTACTTCATTGTTGTAACTTAGTTCAATTACATGTGCATGTGCAATTTGAAAATTTGTAGTCCTTAGAGGATTGTACTGGTTTTGTGTAGCTGTAGGTTTCTCTTGGTCAAACAAAAACTCAATTTAGGAATCCTGTCTACTTTAGTAGCCACCATTGTTACTGTTCATTCGTAGCTTAGGATTAGAATAGCTTTCTTAACCCTTCTCCTTTTGATGTTTCTTTTAATCATTGGTTAGAGTAGGACCCAAAACATCTCCATAAAGCTAAATCAGATGAACTTGATGAGTTTCAACTTGCTATTTGAGTGGATAGCCACTCTTCATTCACTTTCGGCACTTTGAAACTGCATTTTCAAACTCAACTTCCCATGCTTTGTAACTCATCTGTAAAACCGCCTTTTGATTCCAACAAATCACATCAAACAACTGAGATATTCCAAGCACTGTCAAGACCTGACATTAGAGACCTTGGGATAGTGTTATGTAATTTGATTGTGGAATATTGTCTTTCAAGAGAGGTAGTGCACCTACGCACTGCTTGTGTTGAGAGGTGCATAAAAAACACATCAACATAACTGGCACTAGAAGGAGGGCATGACATGTTTTGGCTACAAAGCTGAATGTTGGAATTCGAAAAGAACACTTCCAAAGAAGAAATTTGAGATAGGGAGATCTCTTTCAATGATAAAAATCAGAAAATTTTGAAGGAAAGTAGAAGCTGAGTCAAAATGGAGCATCATGCACAAATTGGCATCACTCAACTACATGCAGATTTGAATAAGAGACTAAAGAAGCCATTGCAGCAGTTTGCATTGGCAGATAGATTTCGGGTCCATTGCACTCGTAGGCACAACGAGTTGGGGTGTCTGAATTTTTTGAGCAAAATTGAAAAGGTCTTGCAAGGAGAAATCCCCTTCTAGTAAATCTATCTACCTTTAGCCCTTGCAGACTCAGAGGAAGAATTGACAAGCATGGCAGCCAAAGCATTCAAGGAGCTGATCTAGGAACATTTGAGCAGTAAGGATGGACAAAGATTGGAGGAAGTACTAATGGCAAGTTGGTGTAGATTTTACAATGCACCACATTCAAAATTTATGTGTTCATCATGTGACAACATCATTTCTCAAGCCAAGGGTTGTTCAAACAAGTTGGAGCAGCCAACTCTCAATGAGGAGAAGTCATCCCATGAGGAAGAAGAGCTGTCAATATTTGTAGGACATCACCTTGAAGATAAACCAACTAGTTGGACACAAGTTGGTGTTGGGACAACAAACATAGAAAATGAAAACCAAGGGAGAGGAGTTGAAATTCTTGGGACAACAAAGTGCATTGATGAAAATATAATTGTAACTAGTTTAGTAGACTTTCCCTCCATTGAAGAAGAGCAATCCTCCACTCAAGAAGAGGAACGAACAACAATTGAAGATGAATTAATAGAATTTGCAGTAGCATATGCTAGGACAACCAACACAAATGCTCAAAATCAAGAAGAAGAGGAGGTTGAAAGCCTTGGGGCAGCAAAAGGAGATGATCAAAGCATAAGTAAAATTAGATTGGAAGACCTCTCCATCTACAATGACAGTGATCAAGAATCTAAAAATGCAGATTTGGAGTGGGAAAAAACACTCGCCATGGATGTCTACCATCAAGCTTCTTCTTCAAGTGATGATGATGACCTGATCATGGAGAGATATGACTAGCTCATCTCCAAGTTGGCAAAGGATTGGTCAGAGCTGAAATACCGAGTGGATTTGGAGGTGCTACTATTACCAAATTGGTGCATACTTCATGATTCATCACATTTGGAGTTCACATGTGAACTAGGCCAAGAAGCCATCAAACAAGTCAAAGAACAAGCAAGGAAGCCAAGTGCCCGACCTCCTCTACTTGCTACTCAGATCGAAGTAGAAGACCAAGAGCCTAAGTCAAGTGATGGCTCAGTTGAAGGTGGACCTCAAGAGGATGTTGGGGAAGCAATAGAAGGACAACAATACAGTCTTGGACTTCCGAGCGATGAAGTAGATCAAGCGGGAATATTGTCCACCAGTCACCAAGAAGTTCTTCCTTTTGAAGAGTAGTTGTGTAGCATGGACGATGGGATTTTTGGTGAGTCTTCAAAGGGAAATTGTGCAGTAGACTTTGGTCCCCTTGATGAGGTTCCATCAATTGATGACTTCTTTCCATTGGGAGCTGCACTATGGAGGTATGCTCGTGTCGAGGAAGAGCACATCCCAGAAAATGGTAGCGATGAATACATACTCTTTAAGCCCCCGAACGGTGATGCACTAGAGTTTCCAGATTGGGAGAGGAGCTCCTTCTCCATTTATAGCGATAGTGAGCACAAGGAAATGAGTGAACATCATGATGAGATGCATGAACATCAAAAAGAAGAAGACAAAGGCAGAGGTGCTAAGATAATTGCTAATAGAGATGAAGCACTCGACCGACTACAAGATGCAACTTGGAGTCCTTCCACCATGATCGTTGTTGATCCTCCTTCATATTCAGATGGCTCCAATAGGATAGATTCGCATATGTCATCATCCCATGACACTGAACATCATGAAAATAAGGCTAACACCTGGGAAAGGAGATGGGACAGGATGCTGCCCCTTGAAGACAGTAATCAAGAAGAGGTTTGGGCAATGGAAACCCAGGCAAATGAGGTGTAATTTTCTCAAGGAACAACTAGTGGAGGTTGTGGATCCCATTGGTAGATTGGAAGAGTTGTTTGCTGCCCCATCCTCCCAACCTTATGCACGCTTAATGTCTGAAGTGCTGCACCCTCCACCGCTCCCGCTCGAGGCTACCGATGCAACAATCAATGATGTTGTGCTTGCTCTCGACTATCCAATGCTGCCACCTCCGTGTGACGACATCCAGGTTCTATCCTTCCTTGCCTCTATTATTTCTCATAATTGCACTTATTATTTTGATTATGGGAATGAGGGAAAACGAGCATGTTTATGGATTAACCATGGGTTCAACGAGCCTCCTATATTGTTGATTTTTCATGATGACATGATTGATCTTAAGTGTTGTGACATTAGATTTATTTTTTCAGAATATAAAGACAAGTTTGCATGGTTAAGAACGACAACAATCACCCGTTTGTTTGTGCATGCACTGCAAAATATGATGAATGTTAATGTCAGCTTGCCTTTCCTAAACATAGTGCTTTGTAAATATCTTTGTACATAGCCCATTTTGAGTAGTATAGGTCTCCTGTAAATACTCTGCTTTCCTGCTTTCCTTAGGTTAGTTGATGTGTGTAGGTTGCTCGCTTTGTAGGTTGTTTTCTTTTTGTTTGCTTTCGCTTTTTTGCTACTTTGCTCGGAGTCCGTCTACTTTTAGTTGGGCACATCTGTGCACACAACAACTATACTTATCGCCTAGGGTTGTTCTACATATTTCTTTGTCAAACTCTAATCAAGTCTTCAAAGTGGATGGTGAAAGTCTTCTATTAGTGTTAAGTGATCTGGGTGTTTGATTCAAAGATGATAATTTGTTGGCTTAGTTTGACTCTAACGTATTCTGAAATCTCACAGCTCTTACACATCTTAAGAATCCTACGGTCACTATAGGGATTTTTGTGAAGTCTAGTTAAGTGAAAAATCTAAAATTCTGCTTCAGTGCCACTGTGATTCTCAATTCTAAGTGTGAGCTTCAATGCTTGCGAGTTGAAATAAAAGAGCTAAAAAGAGAAAAGAAAGAGTAAAATTCAACTTTTCAGGGGTATCCGAACAACTCTACCGGGGCTATGGACGCCCGGCTGGCAGTAGAGCAATGTTCAAGAGAATCACAGTGACAACCTCATCGGGGCTATGGATGCTTGAATGGCAGGGAGGCAATGTCCTGGATGCTTTTGGAGTTAGAATAAACTATGTAGCTTAAATTGATGGAGCTTGGGTTCCTGTAGCAATTGAAGGATGAGAATTAATGCAATTGCACACACTTAGATTTTCAGCATACTAAAGGTTGGGTTAGCTAGTGGTTTTGATCCTTTGGTTGGGCGTCTGGTTTGTTTTCCCTAGCGTGAATGTCGGAACCAGAGATTCTAGGTTCGTGATTCCAGTTTGTTATCAAAACGCTCTGGAGCATTTCCCCAGCGAGTCACCATTTTTTGTGCATGTTTTGCACACACGCCCTACCGTAGCAGGGACCCCCTTTTTTTTCTCCAGATAGGTTGCTTTGCTCCTGTCTTGTTTTGCGTGCCCCATATCCAAGCCCAAATTGATCATGTTCCATCAAACGATCAAATCCCCTTGACCAAATACACCTACTTAGGGTATTCAAATCTGTGGAGAAATAAAGTCGTCCATCCCCTTTCTGCCTTTTATCTTGTTCCTACTGTTTTAAAAACATCCGTGGACCCCCGTCGCTCCCGTTTCCACGTTTTTGACTTTGGGGTCAACCTTTTTTGGATCTGGGATGTGTTTGAAGTGCGTAAATGAACTGCCAAGGTTTCGTCAACATTCTATTAAGTTTCGATGGTTTCAGAACTTTCCCTCTAGAATTTCCTTCCTCCTTAGCTGTTTGGAAACATCTGCGGACCCCTGTCACTCCCGTTTCCACATTTTTGACTTTGGGTTCACCCTTTTTTGGATCTGGGATGTGTTTGAAGTGCGTAAATAAACTGCCAAGGTTTCGTCAATGTTTCGTTAAGTTTTGATGGTTTCAGAACTTTCCCTCCGAAATTCCCTTCCTCTTTGGCTGTTGGAAACATCCGTGGAACCCCATCGCTCCCGTTTCCACATTTTTTACTTTGGGTGCAATCTTTTTTGGATCCGGGATGTGTTTGAGGTGCTTAAATGAATTGCCAAGGTTTCGTCAACTTTCCCTCCGGAATTCTCTTCCTCCTTGGCTGTTTGGAAACATCCGTGGACCCCCGTCGCTCCCGTTTCCACATTTTTGACTTTGGGAGCAACCTTTTCTAGATCTAGGATGTGTTTGAAGTGTGTAAATGAACTATCAAAGTTTCGTCAAACTTTGATTAAGTTTCGATGGTTTTGGAGCTTCATCCCCCTTTTGCTATTTTGGAACATCCGGCAGCCACCTCCCTTCCGCCTTCCGAAGCCCGGCCCCTTCGTAGTCGTTTCCAGGGCTCCACCTCTCCATGGTAGTTTTGAACATCTAACGGCCACCTCCCTTTCGGCCTCCAGAGCCTAGCCCCTCCATGGCCATTTATGGGGCTCCGCCTCTCCATGGCCGGTTTGAACATCTGGCGACCACCTCCCTTCTGGCCTCCAGAGCCTGGCCCCTCCGTGGCTGTTTCTAGGGCTTCGTCTCTCCATGGCCATTTTGAACATCTGACGGCCGCCTCCCTTCCGGCCTCCGGAGTCAGGCCCCTTCGTGGCCATTTCCAAGAGTCAGTCCCCCTTTGGCCATTTGGGACATCTAGCAGCCATCTCCTTCTCGGTCTCCAGAACTCGGGCCCTCCATGGTCATTTCCGATAGTCTGTCCCTCCTTGGCTGTTTTGAACATCTGAGAGCCTCCCTTCTTCCTGATTATTTTGAACATCCAGGAGCTTGCCTCTTTCCCAGCTGTTTTGAACATTTGGGATCCTCCCTCCTTCCCGGTTGTTTTGAACATCCAGAGCCTCCCTTCTTCCCGGTTGTTTTGAACATCTAAGAGCCCGCTGCTTCTCAGATGTTTTGGCTTTCATTCGCTGGCTGCCTTTTGGCTTTCTTCCACTATCTTTTCACCCTCTAGCACTCACACACTTGAAGCACGCATTAATTTTTATGGTCCAAATGAGCTCCAAATATGAATATCAAGATATTTTGATGATGTATGGATAGATCTAACAAGGAATTTCTAGGTTTGACTGAGATTATCTTTAACTCATGTATAAATGGACTTACGACACTTCGTGTTTACAGGAGTCAAAAAGCCTTTCGTAGGTCTATCGGAGAGGCCCATTGAGGGAGTTTTCCTACCTTTTTCCAGATGATGATGATTTCTAAGGAGCTTTCTGCCCAAATCAGGGGCCACCAATCCATTAATGCCAATCGTCGACGAGCTCGTTTGATCAAAGGAAGAACATTGCAAGTACATCAAGCAAAAGACAATTTTCAAACAGTTTCAACTACAATGAAAAGGGAAATCAGCTAAATGACAAAATTGCTATAGTGACTGGCACTAGATGACAAAATAGAGAAAAGACAAGGAATGTATTTTAAATTTCTAGATAATGGAGGGTAGGTGAAACCCTATTGTAAATCAAATATGGGCCATTCGATGTAATTGAATCCTAGCCATTCATTTGGGCTTTGGAAAACTATAAATAGGGGTTTGCCCCTTATTTATAAGGGTTGGAGAGCTGTTGTAAAAATATTCTATAGCAATAGAATGAAACATTGCATGATTTATGGGTGTTCTTTTTGAGTTTTCTCTTTATGTATGCATGGTTCTACTTCCATGTTAATTTTAGTATTAGTCTCTTGAATGGCTATCATGATGGTGTTGCTGTTATAGTATTTGATGGATTTCCATCTCATGCTTTTTATGGTTCATTGGTGATGAGTCACTTTGCAAAGCTAGTCTAAGCTCATTACTTCATTGCTACAACTTAGTTCAATTACATGTGCATGTGCAATTTCAAAATCTGCAGTCCTTAGAAGATTGCACTGGTTTTGTGTATATACAAGTTTCTCTTAGTCAAGCAAAAACTCAATTTAGGAAGCTTGTCTACTTTAGTAGCCACCATTGTTATTGTTCATTCGTAGTTTAGGATTAGAATAGATTTCTTAACCCTTCTCCTTTTGTTGTTTCTTTTAATCCTTGGTTAGAGTAGGACCTAAAGCATCACCATGAAGCTAAATCAGATGAACTTGATGAGTTTCAGCTTGCTATTTTGAGTGGACAGCCACTGTCCATTCACTTCCAGCACTTTGAAACTGTATTTGTAAATCCAACTTCCCATGCTTTGTAACTCATCTGTAAGACTGCCTTGTGATTCCAACAAATCACATCAAACAACTGAGATATTCCAAGCACTGTCAAGACCTGACATTAGAGACCTTGGGATAGTGTTGTACAATTTGATTGTGGAATATTGTCTTTCAAGAAAGGTAGTGCACCTACGCACTACCTGTGTTGAGAGCTGAATAAAAAAACACATCAACAAGGATGTCATCTGAGAAAATCAAATCGGCAATGGAGAATAGATGAGACAATTAATTAGAAAAATAAAGATTTTTGAAAATCAAGAAGATAAAGACTGCCCGATTTGTGAGATTCGAAAAATCAAGAAGATAAGAGTTGAACTCAAAATCAGATTTGAAAAATCAATAATTTGCTCAATTACTTGATTTTTGGAAGAAAGTTACCATTTTGAATTATATTAATTAAAAATATGGATTTTGTGAGATAATAAATAATTGATTTTTAGATTATTTACAAACTATCAGTCAAGAATGTGATATCATTTTAAATAATTTATTTATTTAAAATGAGAGAAATGTTAAATTTGGCAATGAAATAATTAAAGATAATTATTTAATTGAGAGGATATGATTACTAATTAAATAAATTAATAAATTCATTTAATTATGAGGATTAGTGGCATATTAAACAAATAAATAAGATTCATTTATTTAATAATCAGGAAGAATAAACAAATAAAGATAAATAAATTTAGAAATTTATTTAATCACGGGAAGACTTAGACAATTAATGACGTATTTAATAAATAAATAAAATTTATTTATTTAATAATCATGAAGAATACAAGAGAGATGAATTCATTAAATAATAATGTATTATTTAATTAATAGCTGAATGTGGACCAAGGACATAATTAAATGTCATAATTATGCTAGGACGAAAGTGGTGAAAAATAGAGCTTGCAGGCCTAGGTCATTTTTAAGTGTTTACATTTTGCCCCTCTTTGTCATAATGTAGCATGTCGCATTGTGACAAAGAAAATAAGTCAAAGCCATGCCCAAGTGAAGGTATAGAGTATCAATGCCCCCTCAGAAAATTTTTTAAATTTTGGGCCGGCGGCAGAAAAATTTGGAAAGGGTCCCAATAAGTCAATTTGATGAGCAGAAAGATAGTGGCGCATATGGTTTTGGATTCTGACACGTTTAAGGCAGCCAATAGGGTGGTCAAAGTTGGTCAAAGGAGTCGCCAGTAATAGCCTAATTGAAAAATGTCATTTTGACTTTATAAATAGGTTGACAAAGGGATAAAAGTCAATTCATTTTCACTATTGACTTTGGAAAATTCGAGAACTCAAAGCGAAGAGGACTTTTGCGAGGATGGTGATTCCAGTGACTGAGCATCGTGGCGAGATCGTGCAGATGTACAGGTGACAAGAGGGCTTAGAGCCAGTGGTATGTACCCCTAACCCACTTTGTCATTTTTTTGTTTTGCATGTCAAAATTAGGGTTTTAGGGCGAACAACTAATGCGCTGCAATGAATATGCATGCACGTAAGCCACATTTGACTTCATGTTCAAAAATTTGATGTGTCACAATGCAAGTTGAAGGATATTTTATGGGCGGCTGAAGATGTGTAACACATTTGCTAAAAAATACAATGCATTCGCGATATTGAGCCATAATCGATAGTTAGAATGGCTTATGTGTCATTTTGCAACGCAATCGCCTATTTGAGAGATGCATTCAAATGAAGCGATGCATGTGTCATATATCGTAATGCAAGTGCTCTGATGTGATGCAATTGAGTGACATAATGACGCAATCGACATGTCGCACTGCATTTGAAGTACGAACGACGCAACTATTGTTTCGCGATGCAAGTGTAGTCAATGCGACACATTTGACTTTGACTTTGACTAGGGTGGATTTTGATGCTTTTCAAATTTGAAATGTTTTTTGATGATACTGACAATTGTCTAGAAGGTACTGATGTATTGTTTGTCTTTGTGCATAGACAGCTAGCCCCCATATACACGCGAGGGAGTAGACCATCGACTTTTAAGTTTGCTAATCAGATGACTCCTCAAGAGCGACGATGATTGATGTGCCTAGGTCTATTTTATGCTGCCTATATGCCCGCTATTCGGGCAAATAGGGGACTATTAACTGCATTATGTGAGCGACGACATTCAGGGACATGATCCTTCCACCTACCGATGAGAGAGGTGAGCGTAACACTTGAGGATGTTTACCGCATTGTACATGTGTCGATTTGAGGAGAGCGGATCATCTATGACCCTCGCCATGGCCATCAAACTTTCACAACGTACTATCAGGATGAGGGTGTAGGACTTGGCATCCAGGGCTATGAGATTTGCTAAGAGTTTATGGTAGAGCATTACCTTGGTTCAATGCATTCTTGGCAACATTGATCGACGAGATACTGATTCCCGACCATCGCGGACATGGGTTTCCCATTAGTTGGGGCGACGTGATAGTGGGGATGAGGCGAGATAGGATAGTATATGCCTGGGAGCCGTGTTTGTTAGGCACGGTCTACCATCATCTTCATGAGGTGGTGTATAGGAGGGCAGAGAGCATTTTATGTGGCACCACACTTCTGATGATATGGGCTTGGGAGCATATAGCGATATTCTGACCTCCCATTCAAAGACCACAGTTAACTGAGGGGATGCCCTATGCCTATTACTATGCTGGTGCTTCGCAGCAGACACGAATGAGAGAGATAGGTTGGTGGCGTCATTGGATTGACACCATGGTTTCATTCATTTGGAAACCATATAGAGTGTGCCAATAGTGGGATGATGAGGTTGACCATCTCAGCCTTTGTAGATAGTATCGCTACCTGATAGGAGGAAAATGCAAAGCCAGTTGATTATAGAGATGTATCTGTCATAGCATGTCCTCAGACAGTTTAAAGAGTAGCAAGGTGTACCTGTAGGCATAGCCAAGTATGCTCGGTCTTCCAAAGAGGTAGCTTGGGGGCCAGCGACTCTTGTAGCCTTTGTCGAGCAGCAGATTGATGGGCTAGTAGCCCAGCAGTAGGGATGGAGAGGTGAGATTGTAGACCCCAGGACCACAGCTAATTATGACTTATGGTGGTAGGCACATAGACCAGTGCCACTTACAGACCCTAATGGGCCAACACTTATGGACAGGAGGTCAGTTATACCTTGTGTGTCGAGAGTCAGACGAGGGGGTAGAGATGGTGATAAAGGAAAAGGTCTAGGGAGGGATGGAGGTAGGGATGGAGGTAGGGGGAGGAATGGAGGCTGAGCTAGAGGCTGAGATGGGGGCAGGGATGGAGGTCGGGGTGGAGATGATGGAGGAGATGGCCGGAGATAGAGGAGAGATGGCCAGAGCTAGGGCAGGAGGGTGCGACTGCATGTGGCCAGAGTGGCACTTGATGCTATCCTAGAGGTGGCCAAGGAGGGGGAGAAAGGGGAGGAAGAGCAACCGAGGCAAGAGCAAGAGCCTAAGATGGATGTGGAGGAGCAGCCGAGGTAGGAGTAGCCGAGGCAGGAGCAGGAGGAGAGACAGGAGGAGCCTGTGGCCGAGGAGGAGACCATACAAGAGGAGGATGTGGATGTGGACGTGGATGAGGGAATCGGTGGAGAGGATGCTACAGACGATGATGATGATGATGATGATGCCATGGACGAGGCTGAGAGACTCAAGAGATGGAGGATGGTCAAGGGAGAGGAGGAGATACTGTCTTCTATGAGATTGCCCAAGAATGCCACTACAGACCAGAGGGTGGTAGATCTTTAGAGGAGACTAGATGAGAGTGTGACAGAGGTCAGGGCATTGCGGGCAGAGCTAGAGGTGGCTCAAGTAGAGCAGGACCAGAAAGTGATCCGCCAACAGGATTCAGCACAGTGGTGCGTGAAATTTGCAATGTTATGCTCAAGACCTTCTGGGGATATGGCTCATGAGCTTTCCAGGGTGAGCACTCGATTTGGGTAGTACAGGACCTTGTATGAGTAGGGAGTGCCTCCTGAGCAACGAGATCCTACACTGTCACGGTCACAGACGATGATAGGTAGTGGTCACAGATTAGGGAGTGGGAGTAGCAGTAGGAGTCACACGAGTGCAGGAGGGTCCACCTCGTCAGGGCACAGGTCCCACCACTCTCACAGGCATGCCTTGAGTCATCATTCAAGCCATAATCATGGGTCTACCAGTTTAGAGCAGAGGTCAGGATAGAGGCAACCACCAGTGATAGATCTATTAGTGTCATCATAGGTTCCTATTACCATGGAGATGATGCCATCAGTGTCAGTTCCATTAGGTTCACAGACAGAGGTTGTTATCGTTCCACCCATGATTTTAGTGCTATTCATAGATCCTCATCTGCCACACTCTTCTCCACAAGGGGATGATGAGAGCCTTTCCTAGGGGCATGTTTGATACATTTTCCTCTATGTTGTGACACATTATGTATAGACCACTGAGCCTACGAGCTCCATTTTTGGGATATCTCTTGATTCTGTCCTGTGACATTGTATATTTTGAGATATTTTATATGATGATGTAGTTTTGATGCGGGTCACATGTGGGTTATGCGATGCGATTTGATTTATGCATTATGATATATGTGATGTGATGCCTTATGTATGATGTTGATTTATGATGGATGGTGGTACTATTTATATGTCTTGTCCTATGATTCTTATGATATGATGCCATGGTGATGCAATGCTTATTTATCTTTTATGTTGATTTTGTGATGATGATGATAATGATATGCACAATGTATTTATTTGAATGGATTCCATGTTTATGATAATGTTAATGCAATATTCCATGAAATGTATATGATTTAATTTTATGGATGATGTATGTATGGACCTAATGCAATGTTTATATGATCATGTATGCACTTATGTGTTTGTATGTCATAGGATATCATCGTAAGATGGATGAGAGAAGATGACTAGACCAAAGGAGATGCATGTTAGTTCCTAGACCAAATCCTTCAAAAATTTAGTATAGGACTTTAATTATTATTGCTCTAAATCATCATTGGGCAGACTGTTGTAATGGCCAACAAACACCATGATATGACATAGATCAAGGTGCACAAGGTTGTACCATCACATAAGACAAGAAGTCACATACAAGGATGATCAGAACCCATAATAAGAGCGTGATTGCCCCAGTCTTTTTGTCATAACCAACCAAAAGTAGAAAAGACAATAATAATTCATGAAACATCATTGCTTCTCTACATCCTCTTTCCAGGACATCCTTGAGAAACTAGTAGCATGATTACCAAAATACAAAAATAGAGCCATTATCATGATACGTCATTACTTTTCTAAATCCTGAAATTAGGACCTCGCTGAGAAACTAGTAATTATGCATGTCAAAAGTCAAGACAAACGTCATGATACATCACTGCTTCTCTAAATCCTGTTGTTGGGATCTAGCTGAAAAACTAGTAACATGATAAAAAGATAAAAGAAAAGTGCCAAGTGTTTTCCAAGTGTGTCTGGATACTCATTGTTCTAATGTCAAGATGTCAAGTTTGATGATGATGAGATGTTCGGGTGTCAAAGTTTTGATGATGTCAAGATGATGAAATGCCAAAGATTTCCAAATTCAGGAAGGACACATCCTGAATAATGTTGTTGTCAAGAGGATTGATCCCTAAATGTCAAAAGGGATCCCTCGAAATGCTCAATGATAGGGATAGTGACGATGCCTAGGAAGGACACATCCTAAGGCATAAATGATAGATTTTGTTCTTCAGAATGACACATCTGAAGAATATTGATGTCGAGAGGAGTGATCCTTAGATGTCAAGAGGATCCCTCAAAATGTCAGATGACAATGACGATGTCTAGGAATGACACATCCTAAGGAATGAATGACATAGGCTATTCTTGAGAGGACACATCTGAAAGATAACCAAGAGTTGATAGTTTGACTGGTTGTGACTTTTTTTGACTTGTGTTGACCATATGTCAATTTTTTTGACATGCTGATGTGATTGTCATGTTTGAATAAATGATTGCCATAATTCATTTTAAGAAGTTTTCTGTTTGGGAATGATTCACTTTGACTTAAAGACATTTTGACATGTGTGCTAGTGTAATGCCATGAACCCTAATGGGCTAACCTAGTGCAGCCTTGGGGGCTCATCGACATATGGCCTTGCCTACGTCATACACTTAGAGACCTCGTAGTTCGACATGACCAATGACTTTGTCTTGATGACCAAAGATTGCATCATGATTTTATTTTAACAAACCTAAAAGGACTGACCTAATGTCTCAGGGACTTAAATATGAGTCTTGCCTATGTAGCAAATGCGCAAAGACAACGTAGTTTGGACGAATGATAAAAACTGGTTGATTGATATGAAAAACTTGACAAGAGATGACTCTGTGTTTGCATTGTCTAGACATTGTGACCTTTTTGAGGTTTCTTCATGGCGTTTTCCAATTTTTAGGTCTTTCTTCAGGACATTTTGTGATTTTTTTGGTCTTTTTTAAAGACATTTTGCAACTTTTTTATCTTTTTTCAAGATTTTTTACAATGTTTTTGTCTCTTTTCAGGACTTTTTGCAATGTTTTTGTCTTTTTTTAGGACTTTTGCAATATTTTTGTCTTTTTTCAGGACTTTTTGTGATGTTTTTGTCTTTTTTTAGGAATTTTTACAATTGCCTGGATTGTACGTGATATCCACCATAGTGACATGATAAAAATGTTGCCTCTAGTCAGGTCCAAGACTTAACCAGTTTTAAAGGACATGAAGAAGGGATATGCATGTGGTACCAGATGGACAGTATAGAGGACTTGATGCCAACCATTTATCAACCATGATAGGAAGGGTATGATGTCATGGTGAGTGTCGTGATAGTGACAAGAAATGTGTTACATCCTAGGCCTAGGCAGATAAAGTAACAGTAGATGGCTGAGCAAGAATTGACTACACATGGTGCCTCTTTGCCAGGTTTTCACCATGGTACTTTTTGAAAGCACATGTTTGCTAGGCTTTCACTATTGGACAAATTATTTCTCTTTACTATTTTTGTCATTTTTCTTATTTTTTTGGTGCTGCCAAGATGCCTGTTTGCCAGGTTTTTATTAGGGCAACAATTTTTTACCATTTTTCAATTTTTTTTGTATTTTAAGGTTTTCAGCTCAATCTTTTGATGCTATGTGTAGAACTTTCAAAGATGTAGAATATTGATAAGCTCTGTCAGTTGTTCACCATCTAGAGTACCTAGTTGATACGCTCCAAAACCAAAAGAAGATACGATGATGTAAGGACCCAACCAATTTGGTTCAAACTTGCCTCGCTTTTCTCTATCACCCTGGTTCTTAGGGTTCTGCATGAAGACTAAGTCGCCAATGTCAAACTTCCTGACCATGGCTTTCTTATTGTAACTACGAAAAAGATGGTTATGATACGCTTGTAGATGGTTTAGGGAATTTTTCCTTCTTTCCTCTAACATCTCCAGCTCATGCAGGCACGACTGTCTATACTCCTCCTCATCAATTAAACTCTTCAAGGAGACTCGTAGGGAAGGAATTTCAACCTCAATGGGAAAGATGGCCTCAGCTCCAAAGACTAGGGTGAAAGGAGTGGCTCCTATAGGTGTATGAATGCTAGTGCGGTAAGCCAACAAAGTAGGGTTGAGTTGAATATGCCAGTCATGGCTAGTGTCATTGACAGTCTTTTTGAGGACTTTAACAATGTTTTTATTTGACGCCTCAGCTTGATCATTTTCTTATGGGTAATACAGAGATGAAAAATGGTGTTGGATGTGAAATCGCTCACATAACTCACGAACGTCTTGCTTTTTAAATGGGCGTCCGTTGTAAGTGATGATGGATTACATAAGGCCATACTGGAAAATGATGTAGTTAAGAATGAATTTAGATATTTTTTTTCTGGTTATGTATGTCAGAGGGATGGCTTCGATCCACTTTGTAAAATACTTCATGGTAGTGATGATGAATTTGTGGCCATTTGACAAGGTAGGATGGATCTTACCCATGAGGTTGAGTCCCCATTGTGTGAAGGGCCAAGGAGAGGTGATTGACTGAATTTCTTGCATTGGAGCATGGATCAAATCACTATTAATCTGCCATGAGCGACAAGTCTTGACATATTCTAGTGCATCTTTTTCAATGGTCGGCTAGTAATACCCAAGTCTCATTATCTTCTTGGCCAGAGTAGGACCACTCGAATGAGACCCGCATATACCCTCATTTACTTCACGTAAGTTTGTATGTGCTTCGTTAGTGTTGAGACATCTAAGGAGGGTTTCATCAAAGCTACAATGGTAAAGGGTGTCACTGACGATGGCGTGTCTTGAAGCTTTTCAGATAAAATACTTCCTCTAGTTATTAGACAAATTAGGTGGAAAGGTTTGGGACTTAAAGTAGTCATGGATGTCTTGATACTAGGGAGACTCGAGACCAACAAGTTCGCAGACCATTTCTAACTCTAGAATGTCATAGGTGGGGACCAACAATTGTTCTATTAGGAATTCCAGTTGAGGCATATTGCTTGGAATGTCGAGGAGAGAGCCTATTGTAGCCATTGCATCTGCTGCCTTGTTCTGTGTTCTCAGAACTTGTTCAAAAGTTACCATATGAAAGTACATTTGGAAACTGTCAACAATTCATTTGTAGGGCATAAGCTTCTCATATTTTGTGTCATAGTAATCATTTACTTGGTTGATGACCAACTGAGAATCCCCATAGACATGTAATGCTCTGATTTTCCATTTTATTGTCATTTTAAGTCCTATAACTAGTGCCTCGTATTTTGCCACATTATTTGTATATGGGAAAGCAATGTGGAAAGTCTTAGGAATGGAGTCTCCTTGAGGGGTGATGAATAAGATTCCTACCCCCGACCGTGATTAGTGTGTGATCCGTCAAAGTATAGCCTCCAGGGAGACTTTGGTTATGTTCTGTATGGAATATCGACTCATCTAGAAAATCTACCACTGATGGGTGATCACTTTGTAAAGGTGCATCTGCCAGCTGGTCTGCTATGACTTGTCCTTTTATTTCCTTTCTTTCTACATATTGAATATCATATTCACTTAGAATCATGACCCATTTTTCTAGACATCCTGTTAATGTTGTCCGACTTAACAAATATTTGAGGGGGTCGATCTTTGCTACTAGTTGTGTCTGATGGCTTAACATATAATGTCTTAGTTTCTGAGCTACAAAGACAATTGCTAGACAACCGCATTCAATTGATGTGTAATTCAGTTCATACCCGACCAATGTCTGACTGATATAATATATGGCTCTTTTTTTCTCTTCATGGTCGTTTTGCACTAGTAATGCCCCTAGTGCTGAATTAGTGGCCAAGATGAATAGGATCAATGGTTTTCTGTGAATGGGTGGCATGAGGATTGGCGGTGATAGTAAGTAGTCTTTTATGTGCTAAAATGCTTCTTGGCATTTATCTATCCACACAAAGGGGATTCCTTTGTGCAAAAGAATGGTTGACACTTGTCAGCCAATTGTGCTATGAACCTTATAGATTGTACCCTACCCTGTAGAGTCCTAAGTTCACTTATTCCTCTAGGAGGAGGCATGTCTATGATGGCTTTTATTTTTGCTATATCTACCTCAATGCCTCTTCGAGAAACTATGTATCTCAAGAGTTTACCCGATGTCACACCAAAGACACATTTCTTAGGATTTAGCCAGATGTTGTATTCTTCTAGTCTCTTGAAAATTGTGTCTAACACCTTCAGATGATCCTTTCTTGTTACTGATTTAGCCAATAGGTCATCTACATAATCTTCCATTATTTTATGCATCATGTCATGAAAGACTGTGGTCATAGCCCTCTGATATGTGGTGCCTATGTTTTTAAGGCCAAATGGCATGACATTCAAACAGTATGTACCCCAAAGGAAAGTGAATGTTGTTTTATGCTGGTCTTCGGGGGCAATACAAATCTGATTATAGCCAGAGAAACCATCCATGAGGGACTGGTCGCACCCACACAAGGATATGAAAATCACAGTAGAACCTTTCTTGGGAATTGGACATTTTGACAGGTGACTAACATCTCTTTGTGAACGTTCATTTACTTGTCAAACCAGGGGACATATACTGGGTGATCCCATAATAGTGGTTTACAATTTTTGGCCAAATTGGACACTGAAATTATTAGTTTTAACTAAATCTTCACATTCGAGCACCTATAGCGGCTAAACTGTGAGGAATTTGAAGATGGTGCAAACTAGAGTCTCATCAAATTTTGTCTATAGATTCTAAAAATATTTTTTTTCAAAATTTTTGGAATCAAATTGCACTTTTTTCCATCTCCCATTTAAAAATAGATTTTTTCAAACAACATTTTTTAAAAGTGACGACAATCGTGATAGACAACTTTTTTTTTTTCCATGAAGGATAAAATTCTAATTCTTTCAAATTTAGATTTGTAACTCGATATCTAGTGCTTCCACTTTTGTTAGATAGTTTTTTATTGAATATTTTTTCCTTCATCAAGTTTCAAAGTCAAAAATTACAATTCTATAAAACGATCGTATAACGGTAACTTTTTTATATATGTCAAATTTTTTAAAAAAAATTTTGTTGGATCAAGGAATTCAATATCTGGTGCACTCATATTTTTCAATTTTTTTTTGATAATCTTTCTATTTTTCAACATGTGAAGAATAAATAAATTCATTTTCGAAAATCCTATGTTTAATAAAAACTTAAAAAACAAATACATAACAAAACAAAAAACATATTAAAATTATATTCATTGACAATTGTTCTGAGGAATACCATAATCATTTCAAATAAATTTTAAATGAATTCATTTGATCCCCAAAATCTAAACAAAAGTGATTTTTTATCAGATTTTGATAGGTGTAAAGGAGACGCATTTATAGGTATGGTTTAAAACTAGCGAGGTTCTATCCAAGGGGGTTTGATCTAAGGTGATTTGATCAAACACTCTTCAATTGGAATCCTTAAAATGGAACTTTTAAAGGCTTAAATCATTATATTTTCTAAAAATATGTGATTTCAGCTAAAATTCGTTCCTCTCAGGAATTGTAAACCACTATTATGACAACACCCTACTTTAAATGGCGCAGCAAAATATATGCTCCAAAAACTAGTTTCGGTCAAATCTTAGTAGAAAACAAATACTGGAAAGGAATTCTATCTACACCACAGGAAGGTAATGCAAAATTCTTTAACTCAACTATGATTTGATTAAAATAGAAACAATAATGACTACGACTGAAACACAAACAAACCATGAACTGGCCTTATGCTGTAGGAACAGGCACATGGATGGGTTCTTTATGCTGCAGGAGCAATATAAGACTGAGTTTGTATGAAAACTTCAAAGATGAGAGCTAACGAAAGATCAACAGGAAATAACAACTAACTAAATAGCTACAGATACTTACTAAGTGGGCCCCCTTAGCAAGCATCTACTGATTACACAAATGCTCAACTCAGAACTTCATCAAGCTTTATTCATGAAAACAGAATGGTATACATTGCTTTGTTGAAATGGAAACTAACAACAAACTTTGTCTCTTGTCAAACAGATTCTGCTTTTCATTATCATACTGATTCTTACATGATATCTGCTATCTTCTATCTTACTCTAACTATCATCTCACTCACGTAGGAGGAGAACCTTATTTTTAAATTAGGAGAGCAACTAACTAACTAACCCTATCAAAGAAAGACGTGGAAGTAAAGTGTATCCCCGAATCAAGGAACAAACTTCATAAATGAATTTATGCGTTCAACCCGATCTAAAGAGAATCTAGTGCTCCACTCTTTCCACATTGACTATCATTAAAAATCTTTCCCAAGGGTTTCGGTCAAAGAGTCTTCGTCGGAGCTTCCTCGAAGTCGTGCAGGAAATGGACTTTACTGCAAGGTCGAGATCGACTGTGCTTGACTCAATCATTCTTCAACAACCTGCGAAACAAAAGGTAATAGGTGCAAAAGAAAAGGCGTATGGCACATACACAATATCCATTCATTAATCACACATTTAAATCTATTTCATCATTCAAAAACTGTATGTGATATATCAGTCATTTAGGGATTCAACGGGGCAATAAATGTAATCAAGTCAACACAATAAGCTGCAGGAATATGAAAGTATTTTGCTACAGGATATCCTCATAAAAGGTTTCAACATAGTTTAAACAACCACAAATAACAAAAGTAAAGATATTAAAAGTTCATCATAATATCCAAACTTATGAACATATTTTAAGCTCATCACTGCCCCCTACTTAGCCCAATGCTGGTCCTCCAGCATTAACTTTTTTGGTGGTTTCTCTGAAGTCAGTGGTTGCTGCATGACTCTGAGATAGATTTCCAAACCTGTAATAAAATCCTCTGAAATCCTAAAACCTTTTATACCTTCGGTTTTCTAAATCATCATTAAGATTTGTAGCCTGGTGAGGATAGAGGGGCCACATTAGCACAGGAGGTCTGAATGTCAATGGCAACCAGATTTCAAATATCATTTGAAGTCCCAATTGTATGTATCTGTTTGACCTTTTAAGAGCTGCTGTGAAATTTAGGGGACTATGTGGTTCTGATTTTCTTAATCCAACAATTAATCTTTCCCATCTTTTCTCACTTCTGGTATATGCTAGTCTCCAAAGCGAATATTGTTGTGCCTAAAATTCATCATATACATGTTTCCTGATATCAAATATCTTCTCTCTGGTTGTAACATTATTAATGACATATGTCAGAGCAAACCAATCTTTCAACATTGCATGGGGGTTTGAACTTTGAGAGCATAACAGAACAGGCTCATTTTTCTCAACTTCCTCATATGTTTCCCACTGCCTGCCATAATTCGCCTCATTTGCTGCCCCTGACATAAATGCTCTTAAATGAATATCACCAATATACAAAAGAGGATTCCATTCTATTTCAAATGGAATTAAAAAGCCATGTAAATAGAATTCACACAGAGAATTTCTTAACCAATTTGGGGCTGCCTGGTATGCCTCATAAAATTCTTTGGCAGTATGAAGTATAGGATCTTGATTTCTGGAAATTCTCATAAGTTGGAACCATAAGAACTGTTCTTTGAGGCACAGAGCATAAACTCTGGGTGGTGGTCTACATTCGATAATCTAACCAGTTACTTTTAACATTTCATCCATTTTTGTTTTCAACTCAACAATTTCCTGTTTCTAACTTTCAATTTCCTTTCTCAGTTTCTTCCTTTCTACTTCCCATAGACTTTGTTGCATGTCAGTCTGGGCTATGTGTCAGAAAGTCAGGGTTTTCAATGTAACTAGTTCCTAATTAGCTTTAACATATTCCAGAAACTCAATTAAAAATGTCTTCTTATACACAACAATGGCTTTACAAGTTGCAGGGTCAAATATAGCTTCACTAGGCACATTCAATTGTTCAGTCAATTCCTACTCTTGCTGCAAGATAAATTTGGGTTGCTATGGTGGAAAAGGTTGTGCTCCCTCCAAAAATTGCATAGCAGTGGTAGCCAAGTCATCAAGATTTGGTAACCCTTGCTCATTATGCCCTGTTTCAATTGTCTCAACTTGTTCCTCTTCAAGAACGAATGGACTCTGTGTGGCATTTTTGGACATATTCTGAGAAACATTAAATTCAGACTCAACAGACCCTTCTGAAATTACAATAACCTCTGGTTGAGGTGAAACAGGGGAGGTCTTAGATTGTTTCCTTGTGGAAACTCTTCTTGGTACTAATGTGGCTATAGGAGGTGTTCTAGTAGCCTTCCTCTTTCTTGTCTGCTCAGAGGGCTCTGCCCTACCAGAGGATGACGGTGAATTGGTGATAGTAACAGGTGTTGCTATAGGAGAGACAGCTACAGGGGATGATGCTGCAGGAGAAGGACATTGCCTTTTCTGAGAATGAGGGTCAAATTTAGGGGACCCTTCTTCCTTTGTTTTACCCTTCTCTCTCCTAGTGGCAGACCTAGTTTGTACCCTAGCAGAGGATTCAGGTGTGAAAGCTGCAGGGCCAGGTGCTACAGGAGTAGATGACCCCCGCCCCATTCTACTAGTAGATGCAATTTCCTTCTTTTTATGAGGCTGTGGCTTAAGTACCCTCGGGGGTTATGGAATTTGCAAGCTCTTTTGAGCAACGAATTGTTGCCAGGAAAGAGGTGAGACATCTCTTAAAGAGCGTTCAATCAGTAATTTGATAAGGCTGTGGTGAGCAACAAAATTATCTTTCCCCTGTTGGGTTCCATGGGTACTTTGTTCTAGAAATTTTAACAGAAAATTCAGAACATTTACAACTAACCCATGCCTCATATGGCTTAATAATTTGAAATGATGAGAATGCAGGTAGGAGAAACGACCTTCACAGGTCAAATACCTGATTATGTAAGCAGTATATTCTAAATAAGGAGGAGGCAATGATACCTGCTTGCATCCCTGCTTGGAGACTTCTAAAGGTCCATCAGTGGGCATTGAAAACTCAGCCCTAGCAGCTGCAGCGTCTGAAGAAAATTTTTCTCCAACGGCTAGAAGCTCGGTTACTTCAGTAATTTTGTCTTCAGTTGCAACAACCATTAGACCCCATACAGTAGCTTCCCCTTTAGAAAGGGTTCTCAAAAATTCTCCAGTAGCCTCCTCATCAAAAGCATTTAAACTCAAGAAATAATTCAACCATCCACAGAGGCTGAATGCATGGACCGTTTGAGGATTTTGCAACAATAGCTCATGAGCTACAGGCTCATGTCGCACCAACTGACCACCCATGTTCACAGTTTTCTCGTAGCTGAACTCAATTCCTTGCTAAAAATTCAAATTCCCTGTTTCCCTTTCTGCTCTGGTTTTTTCTTCTGTCGTGCCGTCACATTTCTTTTCTTTTCCAAAAATGAGCTTTTTTAAATAAGCAGTTTTAATCGTATTTTACAAGAAAGACATGCAATAAAGAAGGACATGCGATCACATTTAGAAAGTACCAGAAAAGTATTAAAGAAAGGTTATTTGCGCAGTTATGGCAGCAGCGAAAAGATAGGTTTTAAAAGGTGGATTACCTCGCCCCCTACTTAGAATATGACATGTTTCCTCACATGTACTAAAAAAATAGGCATAAATTTTGTAATAATGACTGGTACTGTCATATTAGTAAATGAATAGAATCAAATATGGGATAAGAAAAGATATTGTGTACCTTTGATAATTGAGCGTATGTGTGAAGAAAGATGACGACATCTGCATGAATTGACAGTTGGGAAGAATATCTTAGTTAAGGGTGATGTGGATGGATGAAGTGGATGGGTGACGTGGGTAGATAAGGTGGACGAATGGAATGGATGGATGGAAGATAAAGAAGTGAGATGGGGGCGATAAATGAATATGGAGAAAAAGGGGTTTCCTTTTAAAAAGAAAACCTTTATTATGAGCATGTTTTTTTAAAATTGCGATGAAGCTGCAGGAGAAAGGCTAAAGCCTTTGGCTGCAGGAAGAGTAACAGGAGGAACTTGAACGAACTGTTGCATGAATTCTTCCTTTGAGACTGGTTTATGGTACAACCGGAGTCGGTGGCCATTAACTAGCAATTTGAAGCGAACTGAATCAATTGTCACCAGCTGTACAGCTCCATTGTCGAACACATTTTCAACTTCATAGGGGCCAAGCCAGCATGTTGTAAGCTTACCCTGGTGTTCTTGATATCTGAAATCATATAACAGAGCCCAATCACCAGCAGAAAATTTCTTGTTTTTTATGTGTTGATCATGCCATTTCTTCATTTGCTGTTGGATTGCTTCTATATGTTGCAGGGCAGCTTTTCTCATCTCGTCCAAAGCATTTAGCTGCATGAGATGGTCCTTTTGTGCTGCAGATATTTCCCTATTGAGTTCAAGAGCTATCCTCAAAATTTAATGCTCAAATTCAATGGGTAGCATGGTTGTTTTCCCATAAAGAAGCTCAAAAGGTGTAAACCCAATTGTTGTCTTCCATGTAGTTCTGTATGCCCAAACTGCTTCAGGAATTCTACTGCTCCAATCTTTTCTATGAATCTGTACTGTCTTTGTGAGGATCGCCTCAATTTCTCGGTTTGTTACCTCCGCCTGACCATTGGCTTGAGGATGATAGGGGCTGGACTTCCTATGTTTGATCTTATAGTCGTTCATTAATGCAGTTATCAGATTCGATGTGAACTGAGCTCCCTAATCAGTTACCAGCTCTCTAAGAACTCCAAATCTAGTGAAAATTTGTTCATACAGAAATTCAGCAACTTTGTTATCTCGAGCATGAGTCATAGCTTTTACCTCAACCCAATTTGTGACATAGTCTGTGCAAACTAGAATATATGATTTTCGATTTGATGGTGGATCAATTGGTCCCACAAAATTCATCCCCCATTTATCAAAAGGGGTGACTATTACCTAGGGATATAATGGCATTTCATCTGACTTAGCTGGTCTTCTCATGCACTGGCATCTGTCACATTTTCTTGTATAGGCCACAACATCCTTGTGTAATGTTGGCCAATAGTACCCTGTTGTAAGAATCTTCATTGCTGTTCGTTTTGCTGCAAAATATCCTCCACATGGTTCATCATGGCAAGCATGCAATATATCATAAGTCTCATATTCTCTTACACATCTTTGCATTACCTGATCAGATCTAGTATAAAACAGACAATTTGCAATCCATGAAAAATTAAAACTTTTCTCTATTAACAACTTCTTTTCTTTTGGGGAAAAGTGAGCTGGTATTCTGTTTGCTGCTAGATAATTGGCAATGTCTACATACCATGTTGTATGTGCAACAATGGAGAACACATGTTCATCTGGAAACTTATCATCAATGACCTCATGTTCAACTGGTGCAGCTAATTGAAGTCTTGATAAAAAGTCAGCTACAACATTAGTTCTTCCTGGTTTGTTAATTATTGTAATGTCAAATTCTTGTAACAACAGGAGCCATCGTGCCAATCTACTAGAAATGGCAGGTTTTTTTATCAGATATTTGATTGCTGCATGGTCAGTATGGACAAATATCTGATAACTTGTGACATAATGCCTAAATTTATTTAAAGCATACACTACTGCAAGTAATTCCTTTTCTGTAATAGTGTAATTGAGCTCATGACCTTAAAGGTTTTTGCTGATAAAATAAATAGCATGCTCAATTGAATTTTCTTTTTGACTTAAAACTACTCCTATACCAAAATCAGATGCATCAACATGTATATGAAAAGGAAAATTCCATTTTGGACCTTCAAGAATAGGGGCTTGAGTAAGCAAACCTTTTAGTTGCAAGAAGCATTTTTCACAGGCCTCTGTCCACTCAAATTGAGAATCCTTAGTTAACAGGGCATAAAGTGGGCTAGCAATTTTACTGAAATCTTTTATAAACCTCCTATAATACCTTGCATGGCCAAGGAAACTTCTGACATCTTTTTGTTTTACAGGAGTTTGTAAATTCTGAATTACTTCAATTTTAGCAGGGTCAACCTGAATTCCATTTTTTGAAATATGATGACCTAGAACAATACCTTCTTCCATCATTAGAAAACACTTTTCACTGTTTAGAGACAAATTTTGCTCTCTGCACCTTTTCAATACCTTTTCTAAATTCACCAGTGTTTCTTCAAATGTGACTCCATAGGTCGTGAAATCATCCATATAAATCTCCATACATTCATGAGATATATCAACAAAGATACTAATTACTGCTCTTTGAAATGTTGCTGGCGCATTGCATAGACCAAAAGGAAAGACTGAATAAGAAAATGTTCCCCATGGACAGGTAAAAGTGGTTTTATCTTAATCCTCAGGGGCAATTTTTATCTGATTGTACCCACTGTAACCATCCAAAAAGGAAAAATATCTTTTGCCAGACAATGAGTCTAGTACTTGGTCTACAAAAGGTAGTGGAAAGTGATATTTTTTAGTGGCATTGTTCAATTCTCTGTAATCTACACACATTCTCCATTTTCCTCCTTTCTTGGGGACAATGACTAGTGGAGAAACCCATTGACTATCAGAGATTGGGTAAATAAAACCAGCATCAAGCAACTTTTGAAGTTTATTTTTCACTATTTCTCTAAGTGTTGGATTTACTCTTCTTTGAGGTTGTCTAACTGGTGATAAATCCTCTTTGATATATATCTTATTAGTACAAACTCGAGGATCTATTTCGTGCATGTCCCCATATTCCCATGCAAAAGCTTTATGCTATTCTTGTAGCATTTTTAATAAGTCATCCTGTTGAGATTGTGACAACTTGCTATTCACATTCAAGCAATGACTTGGAGACAATTATATCTGCTTCGTGAGATTACTCATAGAATGTACAGGTGATGTTTGTACCTCTTGTGGAAGAAAATTATGAAAAATCATTGGAAGTTTAGGCAGTGAACTCTCAGAATCTGGTTGTTGCAGGAAACATTAAAGATGACTACCACTTGGATCAGATGAACTACCCATGTCAGAATTAAACTACAGAGTTTGAAAAAGAAGAGCATCCTCACTTTGAAGTTGTGAGAATGGATCATTTTGAAGCATCATTAATTGAGCCAAGGAATTGGCTTCTTCAATTTCTTTCTCCACGTCTAGCCAAACAGGTTGGGACAAATCTGGTTGAGGTCTAGCAGGCGGATACAAGGTCAATTTCTTTGTGGACTGTCCATCAGAAATGGTCATATCTCTATAAAGACATCCTATAAAAGCATTAGCAATTGCTAACCATGGTCTACTAAGGATAACCGGATACCCTCCTAAAGTTTCCTTAATTGATAATATTGTGAAATCAGAAGGATACTCCCAAGATTCAAGAGTGACAATTACATCTTCTACCATCCCATCAGGTTTAACTGTGGAGCTATCTGCAAGCTGCAGAACTGTGGGTGTAGACCTAATATTTGAAATGTTCAAGGAGTCCATAGTATGCTTTGTCATGACATTAATGGCAACACCTAAATCAATCAAAACATTTTTTACAACTTGGCCATTTATATATATCTGCACTACAGGACTTCCAGGGTCAATATACTTTGGAATGACTACATTTCCCAACATTATATCAGCCAATTTCCCTAAGATATGAATTGTTTGGGGATCCTTTTTCTTCCATCCAAGCTTCTTCAAACATGCTTCTTTAATAGCTTTTCAAAAAATGGGAACATCTTTAATAGCCTGAAATAAGGGAATTTGAATTTGTACATTCTTGAGCTGATCCAGAATGTCAAAAGTGGTTTCTTCCATGGATTTAAATGTAGTACTTTGCAACCTCTGAGGAAAAGGTGGGTTGTCGTAATTTTGCAAAGTAGGCTCCTTAGAAACTGTATCAGGTATAGGCATATGCTCAGTAGGATCAGCAGGTGCAGTAGATTCTTCAAGGGGAGAATTTGGTATTTCAGTAATCAGAGGTGGTTTAGGAGCAGGTAAAGTAGTTTCAGACCTCAAATGGATGTCATTAACATTTAAGGCATAAGCTTGATATTGGTTTGCTTCGACAAGATACGTAGGTTGCTATGGCTGCTGTTGTTGCTTATTAGTAGGATTTGGCAAGGGCTGGGCAGGCATAGGCGTTTGTTTTGGAGGGCCAGGATTTGTGGTAGTTGCTGTAGGAGGTGGCATGAGGGCCTGAGGTTGTGGCTGTGGAAGCTGCAGGAATCCAGAGGACTGGTTTTTCCATTGCTGAGGACCTCTCCATTGAGGATTTTGTTGCCAATTACCTAAAGGTGGGGTCTGTTGTCCTTGTGGTTGCTGCCAACCTCCTTGAGGAGATTTTCATTGCAGGTTCTGATAATTAGGCCAACTTGGTTGAGGTGGATTCCAGGGTGTTGGTGGTCCATATGCATGTTGCCATTGGTTATTATAGCCAGAATAAGGATTACCAAAAGTTAAAGGATCTTGAGGCATACCTTGTCTTTGGGCCCATGGTCTCCTTTGCGCAACAAAGAACACTTGATCATCATCACCTTCTACTGGTTTGAATTCAGTAGGTAGTTGCCTAGTTTCCAAATTAGCCACCATCTTGCATCTGCAGTCACGCTTCTTTTGCCTGCAGTATGGAAAGAACTCGACCAAAACTACCTCAGCTTCCTCATGTTTCTTTTGAGCTTGCATGGTGTCCAGTTGTGTAGCCATATTATTAATGATGTCCTTCTTGAAATCAGACAACAAATTTGTTATCTCCATCTGAGAAACTCCACCAGAAGAAGACTTCCCCACTATAGCATGATGTCCTTGACCTTTTTTAACTATTGCTCGAGAATAGTTAAGACATATTTTATTTATATCATCCTAAGGCAGTTGGGTTATATCACCTCCTCCCATCAGGTCCAGGGCGTCTATACAGGCATCACTGATTCCCCTTAGAAAGAGTAGTTTCTGCGAGTCCTCGTTGAGAGTATGGTTTGAGTTCCTCTTTAGTGAAAAAAAAATCTAGAAATATAATCTTCTAGACTTTCATCCTCCTTCTGCTGAATTCAGAATATGTCATCACCTTTGCTGGCACTCTTACAATATTCCTTATACTTTTCAAGGAATTTCGTCTGCATGCCAGCCCAACTATCTACAACACCTCTTCCCAGACTCATGAACCGTCTGAGAGCTCCTTCCTTCAAGGTGGAAGGAAATAACTTCAATTTATGAGCGTCTGTGTTGTAGTCATAACTGCGACAAAGGACATCAAATTCAAACAAAAAAGTTTCTGGGTCTTCCGTAACCAGGCCATAAAACTTTGGAAGCAAGGAAGAGGGAATGTTTTTAAGATTGTCAGTATCTCTTTGAGGAACAATTGAAAACTCAAATGCAGGAGGTGGATTATTTGGTGGATTATTTGCCATGTTTGGTTGCTAGAATAACAAAGCGAATGGACTTTCCTCAGGTTCGTCGTCAGCTGGGTCAAATGGTAGTTCAATAAACAGGTTTTCAAGGAGGAACCTTCCCAGTGCATCTCTTCTTCTTCTATGCATGCAATACGATATGAATAGTGGCTTGAAATATTTTGAAAATTTTGACTAACAAACTAAACTAGAGCTAAAAATAACTTCTGACAAATTCCTAGCTGGATGCCATCCCCGACAATGGCGCCAAAAATGGTCGTGCCCACAAAAGGATATGAAAATCACAGTAGAACCTTTCTTGGGAATTGGACATTCTTACAGGTGACTAACATCTCTCTGTGGACGTTCATTTACTTGTCAAACTAGGGGACGTATACTTTAAATGGCGCGGAAAAATATATGCACCAAGAACTAGTTTAGGTCAAATCTTAGCAGAAAAAAATACTGGAAAGAAATTCTATCTACGCCACAGGAAGGTAATGCAAAATTATTTAACTCAACTATGATTTGATTAAAACAGAAACCATAATGACTATGACTGAAACACAAACCATGAACTGGCCTTATGCTGCAGGAACAGGCACAGGGATGGGTTCTCTATGCTGCAGGAGCAATATAAGACTGAGTTTGTATGAAAACTTCAAAGATGAGAGCTAACTAAAGATCAACAGGAAAGAACAACTAACTAACTAGCTACAGATACTTACTGAGTGGGCCCCCTTAGCAAGCATCTACTGATTACACAGATGCTCAAATCAGAACTTCATCAAGCTTTATTCATGAAAACAGAATGGTATACATTGCTTTGTTGAAATGGAAACTAACAACAAACTCTGTCTCTTGTGAAACAGATTCTGCTTTTCATTATCATACTGATTCTTACATGATATCTACTATCTTCTATCTTACTCTAACTATCGTCTCACTCGCGTAGGAGGAGAACCTTATTTTTAAATCAGGAGAGCAACTAACTAACTAACCCTATCAAAGAAAGATGTGGAAGTAAAGTGTATCCCCGAATCAAGGAACAAACTTCATAAATGAATTTATGCGTTCAACCCGATCTAGAGAGAATCTAGCGCTCCACTCTTTCCACATTGACTATCATTAAAAATCTTTCCCAACGGTTTCGGTCAAAGAGTCTTCGTCGGAGCTTCCTCGAAGTCGTGTAGGAAATGGACTTTACTGCAAGGCCGAGATCGACTGCGCTTGACTCGATCATTCTTCAACAACCCGCGAAACAAAAGGTAACAGGTGCAAAAGAAAAGGCGTATGGCACATACACAATATCCGTTCATTAATCACACATTTAAATCTATTTCATCATTCAAAAACTGTATGCGATATACCAGTCATTTAGGGAGTCAACGAGGCAATAAATGTAATCAAGTCAACACAATAAGCTGCAGAAATATGAAAGTATTTTGCTACAGGATATCCTCATAAAAGGTTTCAACATAGTTTAAATAGCCACAAATAACAAAAGTAAAGATATTAAAAGTTCATCATAATATCCAAACTTATGAACATATTTTAAGCTCATTAGGGACAACATCTCATATCCTGTTGTGAGGTCAACTATGATATCAATATTCGGTAAGGGAAAGTCATCTTTAGAGCATTCCTTATTTAGATCCCTAATATCTGTGTAGACATGGATCATCCCAATTGGCTTTGTTACCAGCACAAGTTTAGATATCCATTCAGCATAATCAATAGATCGTATAAATCCAACGTCTAGAAGTTTCTTCAGCTCAGTCTTGACCAATAAAGTGACCTAAGGATGCATTTTGTGTAACTTTTGTTTATCTAGTTTGGCATTAGGCAATAGTGGTAGATGGTACAGAACCAGCTCTAGGTCTAATCCTGGCATGTCAACAAAGAACCATGCGAAGTTGACTCTATGTTCTGCAAAGAATTTGTGAAATTTTGGTTTCTCTTCTTCAGTCAATGATGCAGTGAAGAGGACCATTTCGGGATCTTTTGCAGCTGATATGTTGTCTTCTATGGTGTCCTCTATTAGCATAGCTGATTTCTCTTGTGTTACAGGAAGAAAGTCTAGTCCTCCATCTTTGGGCACCTCAAAGAGGTTTTCACCTATAGATACATCCTTTGTTTTTACTTTTTTGTCGACAGAAGGTGCCTTTCAGTTTTCACCTAAAAACGTTTCATTTTTTATTTTATTTTTATTTTTAATTTTGGGACTATAGGATGGAGTAGTCTTGCCAAAGTAGGCTACACAATCTAGGTCAATGGAAAATCCTGCCTTGTGATCACCACTGGGTATGCCCTCACGTAATCCCATAAACTCTACAATTGCCTCATCATTTTGAAAGGTGTCTAGGACTAGCAGGACTTGTTGCTCCCAATCGACTAGTTGAGGATAAACTAGGGAAATGCCATCGTCAGTGTTGGTGAATTAAGGGGAGGATGTAGAAAGCACGCAGATAGATTCAGTGATATTGTAGATGAAATTATCATCATCTAATTCAACATCGGATTCTATCCAATATTCCCCTTCGCTTGTCTCATATTCATTGTCAAAATAAGGGGTGAAGGACTTAGAGTCATGGTTGTCAATGTCGTTTAATAATTCAGATGGATTGGATTGAAGGGATTCAGATGGTAGGGTTTGTATGTCATGGGGAATGGTGATGGGACTGTGAATGTTCAGTGCCAGATCAATTTTAAATGTTTTCCAAAATCTTTGTTCAAAGGTCAGTTCCCCTGTTTCAACAAACAAATCATCGAGGCAACAGTCACTTAAGGATCGTTCGGAGCCAAATTCCCACTCTTGGGAGTCAGTTTCAGTGAATCTTTCCCTAGCGAGCTCGACACTTTCTAAAGCATGCACTCACTCACTTGAAAGTCCATGGGTACATCGATCATCATTGTCAGGCAATCCAAACCCTAATCTAAGATACTTTGGTATTTTGAAAGGTTCTGTGGGCTCTCTTCATCTAGTTTTATTTCTGCCTAGGCCACTAGTGCCATCATAGCCCTCAGCCTTCATTATGTCATATCCCTTGCCATATTTCTTAACTAGTAATGGGGGTGGGTCTGCCATTTCCTTATAGAGCCATCCTCTAATATCAGAAAGGTCCTCATTGCTCATGTCTCCTCATTTGATGAAAACTATTTTTGGTGGAACTTTGAAAATTTCTTTGTGTTCCATTCTAAAACATGGTCGACCATAGACCTTCAGAGACTTGGGTATTGCTGTGATGCTAGATGTCGTATGTAGTTTGAATTCTCCACAACCTAGGTCCTAGATCTTGACAGTGGTTTCAACCTTAGGGTTTGTGAAAGATGGTGGTGTGGCGGAAGACGTGGACGGAGTGGATGTGGAAGATGAAGCGAGTGTGGATGGGTCAACATATTTAGAAGAGGAGCCAAGTGCTCCTTGGTCAATAGGAACTTAGTTTGTAGAAATACCCCTTAGGTTGGTACAATATTGAAAAGGATCGGGGTCTCCATATATAGTGATTTTTGTGTTGTCAAATGGAAATGTTAAGCATTGGTGATATGTGGATGGAATGGTTTTTAAGGTATGAATCCATGGGCGGCTGAGCAAGATTTTGTAAGGTAATTCTAGAACCAGGACCTGGTAGGTTATATCCACAATGACTGGTCCCACTCTGATAGGAAGGGAAATAACGCCTCTAGAGGAACGTTCTTTGTCATCATATGCTTTTATGACTATACTCTTTGTAGGGTCTACACATGCATCAGAAAATCCTACAGCCTTAACCAATTTCAAGGAGCATATGTTCAATCCTGCTTTGCCATCTATTAAAACTATTCTGACCCTATTCTTATGGACGAAAGTTTCAATGTGTAATGCATCGTTATGGTTAGTCTTAGGTGAAGAGTAGTCTTGATCAGAAAAGGTGACATGGTGAGATGTTGTGAGGTATCCCACCATGGTCTCAAACTGATTGACATCAATATCCTTAGGGACTGATGACTCTTGCAAGGTTTTATCCAGTATAGCCTTATGCATCGGACAAATGCGAAGCAACTCAAGTATATAAATTTGTGCGGAAGTTTTTCCAAGCTGGTCGATAAGGTTAAACTGACTCTTGGGTTGCCATTGCTTTGTGGTCGAGGTGGGTTGTGATTTCCTAGGAGATGGACTAGGTATGGTGATTTTAGGTTGCCTAGTAGGAGGCAGACTAGCTATGGTGACCTTGCCACTTCGAGTAATAGCATTGCATTGGGGTGCTCTCTTGACTGTCATGGTATTAACACATTCATTATCAGTTCAGATATTGTTTATAGTGGTCCCACCAGAATAGTCATATTTGGCACAGGCGAAATTGGCTTGATTATTGTTTATCATTGGACCTGTCATGGAAGCATTATTAGAACCATGGTCTTGCAATGGGTTCTTATGAATGGTATGATCTGAACTAGAGGCAAATTGTGGTCCATCTACCTCAATGATACAATTCTTGATAAGGTCTTGTACCATATTTTTCAGTTGTCGATAGGTAGAAGTTTTATGTCCTTTTTCCTGATGATAATCGCAAAATGCATTATCATCCCACCATGTTGGTTTGAATTGAATTGTCCTAGGTCATATAGTTTTGGTTCTTGAAGTGTGATGATACCATTTTGAAGGAATTTCTTCAGGACTTCCTCAATGGATTCACCAAAAGGAGTGTATGTGTGATCCCTAGGGAATTGTCTCATTTGACGGTATTGTCCTTGATTATTTTGGCTACTTTGGTTGTTTGGGGGGACATTGGTATGGGGTGTCAATATCGTCGTTGATTTGTTTTATGGTTGAAACCCTTTTAGAGCTAGTACAAGGCCCATAGTGTTTGCAGCCTTGGTGTCCACAACACCGTCATTGGTAACATGTTTATTTTTTACCCAGTACTTATTTTTGTCAGTGGGAGGATTTGCATTTGTGTTTTAGGACTGTATCTCAGCTCTCCCTTTGCAATAAGGGCTTTCTCAATATGGACACCTTTTTCAAATAGGTCCATGAAGGTTGTGCAACAATGTACTTGTAATGCATATTTTAAGGGTCCTAGCAGTGTTTGAATGAACATGCCCACCTTTTCCTTTTCGGTTATGTTGATGTGACACCAACTAGCTAGACTTCTCTAGTTTTGAAAGAATGGGATGAATGTTTCACCATCATCCTCTTGCGTGAGATTGCATAAGCTAGGAATAGAGGTGTCCATGTCAATGTTGTACGCATAATTTTTTATGAATTTGTGTTTAAGCTCATCCCATGTTTGGATATCCTTTTGAGTGGAGAACCATTCAAGGGTAGGACCTACAAGGCTTTTGAAAAATGTCTCATCAAGTATGTTTGTTCATAAGCGACATCCATACAATTGGTTGTAAATTCTCGGACATGTTCGATAGGGTTTATCTTTCCTCTGTATATGGTAAAATTAGGTGACACATATCCCAGAGGAAATGTTGGCATGTATAATTTCATGTCGAAGGGATATATAGATAGATCATATGACACTTGTAATTCCTTATTGGATATTTGTATGTTTTCGATGGTCTTCTCTAGACCCATTAGTTTTTCTTGTAAGGCATCTATTATAGGGTCATTTGTGGTCCCATACATAGGATTGATTGGTATGCCATAGGTCCCCATTTGTTGTGAGTGAATGTTGGCATGTTGTTGAGGGATGGATTGTTGTAAAATGCATGATGTGTTCGGATTTGTGTGTTGTTGGTATGGAAAGTTTGGATTGGGGGTATGTTGGTGAGTATGAATATGGGATGTGTATGTTGGGATGTGTCCCCCACCCATTTGGGTCGATATTTGGGGAATATGGCGACCATTAATATTTGGATGTGTGAATGATGCCATGGGTTGTGTGTTTTGACTACCTTGTCCAAATTGTTGGGTTTGTACAAGGGGAATGTTTGTATTTTGTCCTTGGGAGGTGGTGGCATTTGACTATGTTGACATGTTAATGTGTTGTTGTTTTCCTTGAATAAAGATACGTCATTTGCCTCCACCCAAGGGGTTTTGTGAGATACCAATGAGAGGATATGATGAAGATGTACTCATGGTATTAGATGTAGTTTTCAATGGAGGATTTATATGGCTTGATGATTCCCCCATGGCATTTACCGTAGTGGTAAAGAGAGGATTGTAATAACTTGCCCACATTTCTGAGGACCCAAAGGTGGTTCTAGCCGATTGTGAAGGTGTTGCGGATATTGTGGGCACTGTGACGGATTGCGATCCTCCAATGGATGTAGCGTTTATTGAATTGGAGTTGTTTGGAATGTTGGAGGTAGCACTCACAGTCATTTTAGCATCAAAAAAGGTATTGCTTGTGGTGTTTGGAGGTTGACCACTATTTGACATGTTATGCATATTGTTGGCGTTATTGGGAGGAGATGTCGATCTCAATGTATCAATGTTGAATCCTTGAGGTAATTTGGCTCCTTGACTTAAAAGTATTGCCAAATATCTATCTTTTTTATATAAGACCATTTGTTTGACAAAGTAGGCTGCCTCTGGATCTTGTGCTGCTACCTCTAGGTTTTCCTCAAGTATTTTTCCATATTCATCCTTACATAAGAATGGTTCAAAGGGTTTATTTGATGATGATGGTATGGTCGTGAGAGGTTGATTATTCGTGTTGCTAAATGGGTCGTCAAAAGTCCAATTTGGGTCATACGTGTGATTGTTGACATTGGAAATGGAGTTTTGTCCAAATTTTTCCATTTGTCGTTTCTATCTTTAGAATCTAGTTTCCACCATAAAATGAAATTGCTCAAATGAAAATGACGAGGATGACAACTAAATGTAAGGATGATACTAGCCTATGTTTTTTTGTTTTTTTGATTTTCTATAAAGGATGACAATGCAAGACTATGTTTTCTAAAGAAAATTCCAGCTGGGATGACTAAGTGATGATGACATTTGTTTAAGGAAATGATTGATGTAAGATGACGAGGTTGTCAAAGCCAAAATTTTGAATGAGGACTAAGATGATAATGTTGACTAAGGACTTAATATGATAAATGCAAGGTCTAGGCTCAAAATGACTAGGATGAATAATATTTTTGTATTTTTGGGAATAAAGTATGCAAGGTATAAACTAGAATGCAATTTGGAGAAAAGGACACATAAACACTTCTAAGCTCAATCTTTGTTTTTGATTTTGGTTACTAAAGGATTTGTTGAAAATGACAAAATGACAAGGTCAAGATGACTAGTGAGTTTTCCTAACTAGACTATTGAGTTGGAAACTCTCACAAAAGGGGCAATGGCCAATAAAAAGAGAGGATGATTAAGTCCAAGATAACCGAGTTTCGAAAACAATGATGTTGCAAGTTGTGTTGAGATTACCCTAATCCAAAGTATGCAAGGATGAAAACCTAGGGTCAAGCTAATGCCTAATGTATGCAACTAAAATTTGAAAGATGAAGCCTATGGTTACAAATGCAAACTAATGGTTGAAATTTTTTGAGCAATTTCAAGGTTGGTTTCTGATAGAATCCCCTTGGAAACAGTGTCTGACAAAAGGCTAATAGAGTTTAGAATCAGATTTGACTTTGTATCAGGGTTTTACTTCTAATAGGAAAATGCATCGTTTGAGACCTCAAATGCATCACAATATCTCAAATACAGTTTGGTTTAAGTGAATGTGGCTCTAGGACTAACAAATGCGACTGATTTTTGCAAATGTGGTTCTATGAGGTTCACATGCATCACGATGCACAAAGATGCAGTGTTTTTAGTGCTAAATGCGATTTAATAGGTCAAATGCATTTAAAACTTTGGAAAATGTGTTGCGACATAATGATTGTGTTTTGTCAAATGCGGTGCAAAATATTAAAAGGTCAAATTCTTGATGTTTGTGGGTGAAAATCTGGACTGTTAAAATGTTGATGATTTGTTTCCTGATGTTTGGGTGTTGTTTTTTTTGTTTAAGTAACCATCAAACACTTGGAAAGCATGATGTTTTGGTGTATGCAAACGCACATGAGACAAGCAAAATCCTAATAGGCCAATAGGCCAAGGGTTTGTATACTTGATATAGCCCACCGATATACCCTGGATTGGTGCTAAACACCTTTCCTTCTCGAAAGTGGGTAACTTAGAAGTTTGGTGGCACTGGCTCCCCTCCACGGCTCATTAACGTCATTCAGGCACACCAACTTCAGATTCTTGGGTAGTGACATCCCAAGAATTGCTATCTCTACTCAAGGAGATCAGTAGTGAGTGTCTTCGGGCATGATACTATACCCTGCACTATATCAAGCAATGATTGAAAAATGGTTGGCCTCTAAAACAATAGGTGTTTAGTAAGGGAATTCCATTCGTAGGGCATGATCTATGTGGTGAGAGTCCCCTTTCAGATCCATCTTGTTGGAACCATACGCATGATTCTTGGGCTTTCCCCAAGAATCCACTTTTATATACCGGCTGAAAGTCCCTCGCGTTCAGGGTGCTACCAGTCTGAGTCATCCTAGGGTGAGTACATTTTCCCACTAGAACAGGCCCAAGTTCTAGAGTCACTAACCATTTCTCTTACACCTAGGATCACCCAAAAATGCAAGGGGAGAGAATACTTCGATTACTAAGTCTTAATGGTTATAGAGATAAAATGGGTCTAGTTTTCTGATCACCAATTTTTCACAAGGTGAGAGCATAATCACCTACCATTTGTAAACACAATCACACAAAGTAGAAAACCATGTTCATTATATTTCCACCAAAAATAAATGTGTACTAATCTAAAAAAAATGCAAGCACAATGTTTGGAAGTGAGTCTTTGACACTCGAACCTACAAAACCACAAGTTAGGATTTTTATCCACCAGTCCTAGACACACGAAATGTAACCGCCACACACTGCAAACTAAGATTAGTAACACAAAAAAAAACCTATGCTAGGAAAAATGCAGAAGAAAACCAGAATGCAGAAGAAAAACCGAAATGCAAAACAAAAAAGAATAGAAAACAAAAAAACCCGAATGGAAAATTGGAAAAGAAATTTTACCAGGAAAATGCGTCACAACAGAGTGAATACGTTGCTCTTTGTTGCAAATGCGGCTCGGTCCTACATTTTGGTCTGACAGGAAGATGTGTCTCAGGAATACAGATGTGTCATTTGAAGAAGCAGATGCGACTCGATCTATCAAATGTGGCGTTTTAGACTACATATGCAGTTCATTAGAGAATTTGTGGTGTTTTGTCTTGCGAATGCATTGCGACGCATCATATGTAGTGTGATAAAAGATGAATGCAACGTTTCGTACTTGTACCCATGAAAAAAAAAGAAAACTAAAAACTGTACGAAAAATACAAAAAAAAATTAATGCGTTAGGTTCACCAATGTATCTAAGGGTAAATTTTAGCTTAGATTAGCATGATTAATATATAAAATAAACCCAAAGAACTATAAAGCACAATGGAAATCAAATCAATAACAATTATACCTGTCATTCATCGAATCTTCCATGATTAACCTTCATAGCACCTTCTAACTTGTTGATGGTTTCCCTCAGATCGAACGTGTGAGCAATTTGAAAATAAAGACTAAGTCCTACACAAGCTTTGAAGGATTTAAATAAAGACTATGCTTATGCCTATGCCAAAATGACTCTAAAATTCCAAATAACTCTAAGTATTAATATGTCAGAATAGCGAATTTTATGTCTAATGTAAAAATGTGAGCAAAATAGCATTTTATAGAAAATACAATTTTGAATGGATGGATGAGATCAACTTTCGACAGAAACCTTAATTAGAGGACAAGATTTAATTTGATAATCCCTAATCAGGGTTAGGGAAAAATCATTAAATAAGTGGTCGAGATGTCATTTGAGAAAATTAAATCGGCGGTGGAGAATAGATGAGACAGTTAATTAGAAAAATAAAGATTTTCAAAAATCAAGAAGATAAAGACTACCTGATTTGTGGGATTCGAAAAATCAAGAAGATAAGAGTTGAACTAAAGATCAGATTTGAAAAATCAATAGTTTGCTCAATTACTTGATTTTTGGAAGAAAGTTACCATTTTGAATTAAATTAATTCAAAATATGGATTTTGTGAGATAATAAATAATCAATTTTCAAATTATTAACTAAAATGAACTATCAGTCAAGAATGTGATATTATTTTAAATAATTAATTTATTTAAAATGAGAGAAATGTTAAATTTGGCAATTAAATAATTAAAGATAATTATATAATTGAGAGGATATGATTACTAATTAAATAAATTAATAAATTCATTTAATTATCAAGATTAGTGACCTATTAAATAAATCAATAAGATTCATTTATTTAATAATCAGGAAGAATAAACAAATAAAGATAATTAAATAAATTTAGAAATTTATTTAATCAAGGGAATACTTAGACAATTAATGACGTATTTAATAAATAAATAAAATTTATATATTTAATAATCATGAAGAATACAAGAGACATGAATTAATTGAATAATAATGTATTATTTAATTAATAGCTTAATATGGACCAAGGACATAATTAAATGTCATAATTATGCTAGGATGAATGTGGTAAAAAATAGAGCTTGCAGGCCTAGGTCATTTTTAAGTGTCTACAATATGCATTTCATTCATTGACAAGAAATAATTTGTGGACTAATTTTTTATCAGTTTTTAGGCATCAATGGAGTTGTATAGTTGCTAATTTATAGAAAGAATAGCTCCATGGTAATTCATGCATAAAGTGGCATAGTGATTATTTTGGTGAATCACAAATATAAAAAATGGTCATCATATTAGAGGTGGGCTATTTCCTATCTCTATTATAATTTGAATAGTGTGTCTTGAAATAGTGATGGGTTTCCTTGATTATCAAGTCATTCTTATGATGATTTCTATATTAGTTTAGAGATAAATAGTGTTAATTTGGTATAGCAATGTTTTATGCTATGAATAGGATATTCCCCTTTTTCCATGTTATAGGGCCCATTGGAGTGATTGTAAACCCTCAAACTATGTTGAATATAATTGTGACTCAAATGTTTAGAGACTTGTGTGTGTCTATAGCATGCATTCTTGTGCATATATCAATTTGTTAACCTAGTGATATTGAGTTCTAGATTAGTTGAGTGATGGATGCCATAATTTATCTAGATTGGCTATGTGGTGGATTCCATTGTTCTCTTAGATTGCTTCTAGAAATTACCTATGAAATTTTTTATATGGTAGAAACCCTACGCCAATCAAAATGTGTTGAAGACCTTTTAATGAACACACACCTCAACAACATCCCTATGCATTTTAATACCTCATTATAATGGTGTATAGGAGGATAATTAGGCATGATACTTGGTTTGGCCTCCAATTAAATTACTCTACACTTTAATAATATATTGGTAACACATGTTGCTACATTCTATGAAATAAAATAAATACCTCTAGTTACAATCGAGATGTATGAATATTATCTCTAAATTAATGAATCTAACCACAATTATATTTGACTATTGTAATGAACTTTGTAATATTTTTTACCCAATACTTATATAGGAGAAAAGGGTAGATATTGGTTGAGGACTCCATCAAATATGTGTATTAGGAATTATTAAGGATCTTTGGGTGGGATTTCACAATCATCAAATTCTTGGTTAAGGATCAAGAGTCCTGTTATTAATTTTTATTCAAGAATTAGTTGTAAATTATATTAGCGAAATGTATATGATATGCTAATAGTTAAATATTATAATAATTTATGTAAATTACTTGTGTAAAATTTACCCATCACTCTATTTATCTCTTTTTTCCATATTTCTATTTATTTGTTCTATTTATCATAAAAAATCATTAGAAAAACCTTAAGGTTATGTGATAAAAAATTAGTTATATTATACTAGTTTATTTAGCAAAATTCAAGGAAGGTATATATAATGCATTGCACACCAAGCATGAATTATTCACTATTGTAGACACATGATACATTATTTCTAACTAAAAAAATTGACTTGTCTACATATCTTCATATAAATATTGCTTGTTGTAGTATAGATGATCACTTCATTTTTTTTTGGCTACTTGTGGTATCTCTAAGAATTCCCTAAAACATATCCATGCTCTTTATTACCTCACTATTACATATGTGTCTAAGTAGTTACTAGAGTGTGTATGAATTACCCTCATACTAATAATTTGTTATGTCAAATGGCATTAGGGACAAGAATTTAAATGAAGACTTAGATGTATTGAATGCATGTGAAATCAATAATGTGATAATGGTATAACTAAGGAAGAAGAATAAATATAGAACATACTATTTTATTAATCTATGTGTTTTCTACATAGCATAACCTTCATAGAGATGTATTGTTGTGTATTTTCTTCTTTTATCATATATTTACCTATTTATTTGTCATAAATATTTATTTAAATATTGTGTTTCTGAAGATAAATTTAATTATAGAAATTTAGAAAGTTGATCTTTTACATGTGATTCTCCATCTCCTAATGGTTTGAATTTATGTCCATTCTTATTCTAATAAGTGATGTATCATGGAAAAACTCTAGAAGTTGTTTCCAATGGTTGCTAATGGTAACTAGAATATTACCATGCTCTAAAGTGTTACACAATGTTTTGTTATGAGTTTGATATTATCTTGAATGTGCTGACAAATATTGGTGTAGATGTGGTATGAACATAAAACAATTTTTTATTTGAACCTATGTTGCATAATAATTATTATTGAATGAGTGGATTATTATTCAAATGATTTTCCACAAGAGATAGGGAGTGTCTTTTGGGTTGCACAACATGAGTCTATGGATTGCACACATGGTTTGTGAAACAAAGAGTTGTACATGATGGTACAACATGGTTCCTAATGTTACAATAATAATTCATGAATTAAGGGGTTACATGCAAGGTTGTGTATTGACATGCATGTGGATGCAAGAGATGAAAAAAATTAGAGCATATTGTGTGGATTAATCTAATAAAAGCTATTTATAAAACTACAAAAATCTAAGTAATGAATAATTAATTCTTCCAAATGATATAAATTTTTAATAAATCTATAATTTTTTTCAATCCACAACATGCCTAAAGGAACAACCATCTCAATCAATATTTTTCATGGGTGTAAATTTGACCTAAGGAAATGCTCCATAATTGATCAACTTTGAAAGCATGCAAATCTCATTACTGTTTCATAGGAAGACATCATGAAGTTTTCCCTATATGCATGTTGAAGCTTCAAGCCACCTTCTCATTAATATAAGATCTCTCAAAGGAATTTAAATTATCATAATATGAATCCATGTGTTGGGTGCGTGTGCCACAACTCATTGCATAAAAAGTTTCAAAATTAGAATGTGAAGAAACACAACTAAAGCCTTCTAAGAGGCCCTCTTTGTTACTCGACCAACCTCCTTATGTACTAATATTTTAGGTTCTCTAAGGTTGTAACAATTCATAGTACTTTAGAAAATTATGAGGACATCCTTCAAATTCTTAAGGCCAATAGAACCTTGCATGTAATGACAAGTGGATCAAAATCACATAAAGTGTACTGTTCACATTATTGAATGGGTTTCTTTATGTTTCAAGCCCTACAAATATCTTTTGTTACAAGACAAGCAAGGACATAAGTTAGGTCCCAAATTTAATGGTTCTTAAATTAGGTGATTATATTACATTAATGAGTTAGTATATAAATTGGGAGTGACACCTTCTTCTCAGATCCACCTATTTTTTTATGTCTCTTTTCTAAAAAATTGATTGGGATCGCAACTTGAGTTCCAATAGAGCTATCTACATTAAATGAGAGGAGGAATCCATATATTTTTTTGCCATGTAAGCATAATTTGTATTGACATCAGAAAATGCTTTATATCGTTCCACCATGACAATATTCGATATGAACCATCTATAGAAACCCCCTTACATTCATTGTTTTCATTGTTTTCAGACAAAATGGATGTCACTTGCTAACCCACTAAAACCCAAAAACATCGTAACTTTATGCCAACAACAGGACAACAACAGAATTCCCCACACCGAGAAAGTTGGACATTGACAGACTGAGAGTTAACATCAAACACGTCCCAAACGTAGAGTGACCTGGCTACATTCTGACACCAAAAAGATTAAAAAAAACCAGACTATAGACCATCAGTCGAATTCCACACCTTCACTCTTGAAGAACTCACGAAATTGGCTCCTCCACTCAGCATTCGACACTGGTTCTAGGTAAAGAAAGCACCTTAGAAACTCCACTCTGTGAGTCGCTCCAGCCTTATGCTCTAGGAGAGCCATACCCTTCAAATCAAGTAGGCACAGATAGCGTTTAACATGAACACCAACAATGAATATCTTTGACAGGTCTCGAGGTCGCGGCATACCAACTCTGAGCTCAACAATAATCATTGCATCTTCAATACCCTCCAGCAAATCTGCCATCACCAACTTATGAGCCATGAGTAGTCTCATTACCTTCGGCATCTCCAAGTCAAGGAGAAAGCTAATAAATCCAGACGCTATATCCACATTCAACCTGTACCGCTCCTTGGATACAAAGAATTTCGACCCCAAAATCAGCTTAATCGCCTCCATAGCCAGACCATCCTCCTCCACAAGCACCGACCTTAGCCTATTGTCTGTGATTTTCCCCGTGAATGCCCCCTTCTTGCATGGTGTGGTAAGGTGAATGGTTGTCTCCGTTCTGCCAATCTACACCAACTCGAATGATCTTAATGCAGCTCGCAACAACCTAAAAACACCCACAAAACATGCCACCGTTAATGGCATAAAACTCAGCAACACGAAAAATGTGACACTTCAACACTATATTCTGCACGAGGAGACTCTTCAGTCATGCGAGATGATGACATATTCAATTCCTAAGACTCTGGGGTACCGTGCCAACCTGGATGATGCTCTGGGAATGTCCTTTCACCAGCAACACATAATGAAAGGCTCCCCAGCCAAGTTGAGGGTTCCATATTTTTAGAACTTGAGATTATAATAAAAGAAAAATTATGAAGTATATTTACAATTATTTTATTAAGGAATTGTTATTCCAATGGAAGGGTCTACAACCTAAAGATGTGACATGAGAGTCTATAAACATTCATGCCATGTTCCCTCTTTGTGAGATTTGGGTATAAATATTTTTAAATGGAGGGAAATATTGTTAACTCTATTGTAACAACATTTAGATTAGCTAGTTAATTGGGTGAATATGTAATCTAAGTCACCCATGGGTAATGCTAGTAAAGTTGAATATATTTCAAGTTATCCCAACCATTAGTTAGAATAAACTATCCCACACACATGAAATAGTAGTATTTGTTCTTTTGAAAGACTCTAAATATTATAAGGACTTCCTAAATAGAAAATTTTTGGAATATTTTTAATTATAATGTGTTGTATGAGGACGTTTTCCTTCAAAGTAGAATTATAAGGATAGTAAAATATTTATTCTTATCTTCCTTTTGCATATTTCTATTTTTTATTTTTATTTTTCTTAAAAATTTATTAGAAACACCTTAATTTTATGTGATATAAATACATATTTTATTTTCTATACTTGTTTATTTAGAAAAATTAATGAACAAAACATGAAAATGGTATCAAAATAATATATACACATGAGACTAAATATTTATGTGGGAAAACACTATGGAGGTAACCTAGTTACTAATGTTGTTAAAGAGTTTTTTGGAGCTAGGAAACTATTGAAAGAGCTTAATGCTACCTTCATTGTTCTCATACCTAAATTCCATGTTGCTAACTCTTTTGATTCTTTCCATCCTATCAATTTATGCAACTCTTTTTACAAGGGTATTTATAAAGTGATAACTTCTAGGTTGTTAGGGATTCTTCCTATGTTGATCTCTCCTCAATAGAGTGGCTTTGTTCTGGGCAGACAAATTATGGACTCAATTATTACGGTTCATGAGAATATCCACTCCCTTGAAGTTTCGAAAAACCAAGGCTTCTTGCTCAAATTGGACATGGCCAAGGCCTATGATTGGGTGGACTGGAAATTCATGATTAAAGTCTTTTACAAGACTTTAGGTTTTCTGAAAGATTTTTACATTTGATTTGGGAATTGATCTCTACCACTAGCACCTCGGTGATCATAAATGGCTCTCCTTCCTATTTCTTTAAGGTGTCAAGAGGAGTCAGACAAGGGGATCCTATCTCTCCTATTCTTTTCGCCCTCATGGCTGAAAGTCTTGGGAGGCTCATGCATAAAAGAGTGATGGAAGGTAGCTTGAAAGGCTTAAAACCCTCTTCAGAAAATTTGGTTTGTTCACACCAGTAGTTTGTGGATGATACGATGCTTATGAGAAGTGCTATTGTTGGTGAAGCTAGAGATTTAAAGAGCTATCTTGTTCTTTATGAGGAGGGATTATGGCGAAAAAAATTAATAAGGCCAAAAGTTGCCTCTATTTTTTCAATACCCCTGAGCACAAATAGAGGAAGATTGAAAACATCCTGGGTTGTGGTGTTAATTCACTTCCTTCAACTTATGTGGGCCTTCCTTTAGGGTCCAAACCTCTGAACTCCTTTTGGATGTCTTTGGTTGATATGTTTATCAGGAAATTGGCAAGTTGGAAAGGTTCCCTTTTGAGTCAAGTTGGAAAAGTCATGTTACTTAAGGCTTCTCTTCAAAATTTTCTTGTTTACACCCTTAGTCTATTCAAGATCCTAGCTAAGTTTGTTGATATTATTGAAAAGATCCAGAAATGGTTTCCTTGGTCCGGAGTTGAGGAAAAGAAGAGGATTACATTGGTGGCTTGGGAGAGAGTGTGTAGACCTGGGAAGTCTAGAGGCCTTGGCTTGAGAAATATTAGAGTGTTTAATAAAGCTCTCCTGGCTAAGTAAGTTTGGAGAACTTTTGTGGATATTCATGAATGGAATTCTATTTGGAATAGAAAATACTTGCAGGAGGTTGACTCCTTTCAATAATTTATCTACTCTAAGAACCTTCCCTCTAGTTCTTCTCTATGGAATAATACCATTAAAGCTAGAGACTTGGCTAGCAAAGAAGCTTTCTAGAAGGTGGGTGATGGTAGGAAAATTTAGTTCTGGGAAGATAAGTGGATTGGTAATGAGTGTCTTTCCAATAATCCGACCTATGGTATTTATATGGAGGACTACAAGTCCAGGTTTGGATGGTTGGTTGGGGATTTGTAGATGTCTTTTTTTGCATTTTGCTTAAAAACAAACATTAGCACTACCATTTAAAAAGAAACAAAATAAAAACATCTCTATGAAATAATTAATCATGTAAAGTGAAAGAAAACGAAGATAAATAAAACACACAATAACATGAACCAAACCCTATCTCATAGTGGATTGGTGCTTCTATGGAAAGAATCCCTTTCCCAATCCTTGCTAAGCTCCTAGATGATAAAATGATGCAAGATGATGACCAAGATGAAATGATAACTTGGATGAGTTGTGGAGAAAAATACCAAGATTGTGGAGGATTTGAACAATAGAGAAGCTCTCTATTTATAGAATATAATGATAGAAGGATGCCAAACATGGAGGATGTGGGGCTTAAAAACCAACCAATGAGAATAGGCAACTTGTCACCATGTGAGTGGTTGAGGATGAGCACATTTTGGTCAATGTTCCAAAGAATTTAAAATTCTGCGTGGGGGATGTAAGAATTTAAAATTCTAAGTGGCAGACATGTCAGAATTTAAAATTCTAAAAATTTTGAGTGGGGGATATGTCAGAATTTAAAATTCTGAATGGGGGACATGTCAAAATTTAAAATTCTGAGTGGGGGACATGTCAAAATTTAAAATTCTGAGTGGCGGACATGTCAGAATTTAAAATTCTGAGGGGGGACATTTTAGAATTTAAAATTCTGAAAATGTTGAGTGGGGAATATTCCTCAAAGATGCCATGTTGAAAGAAAATAAGGATTTTAATAAATCAATAAATTGATTTATTTGTGCAAATGGGTGGTTAGGTTAATTTAATCAGGATTAGATTAGCCTAATGATGATTACGATGTTTTGACCCCTTCTGACTTGAATTTTTTATTTATTAAATGAATAAACTTAGAAATGAAATTAATGCTGATGAATGGACCTAATTAACTGCATGATGTAGATTTTACATGTCTACATTTTGCCCCTCTTTGAAGCAATGTACTTGCTGCATTGGTTCAAAGAATAAACTTGCCATGATCAAAATTGAAAATTTTTCTAATTTTTTCAAATGCCCCAGTGGAAAGAAGTACACTGGTACATTTCCCCCTCGAGAGATCGAGTGAAAAGATTTGATCTGAGGGTCAATCTGGTGATAAAGAGGTTCAAAATGGATGGTATGGATGATGATGCAATGTATGTGAGATGGATGATGCGATAATGCCTATATGAGTTGGAATGAATGTTTTATGCTAATTCTTAGACTAACATATCTATATTATGATGATGATGCAAATGCAATGCATGTGAATGAATGAATGATATGTGGTACGCTGACAGTTTTGTGGATGTAGGATGGATGCATGATAATGTTATGTTAGCGTAGAAAAGAAGAGATTAGATGATGACAAGAGGATCCAACAAGTCCATGATCTGACGAGAGTTTATTAGAGATGATGTTGATGATGATAGATGATGATGATAGATTTTCTTAACAAGGATTGGGATTTTAAAAGGGCTACTTACCTTATGTTTGATAACACACATAGATACGATGCATCAAGGTATACAAAACTAGGATGGTGTTGTACCTAGTGCGATGGAATTTGACTCAAAAAATAGATAGGAGTACTCTTGTTCACACTTGACATACAGAAACCTTGCTAGGACATACTTAACAAAACAAGTATTCACCAAGTTATTTTACAAGAAAGTCCAACAAGCATAGCAGATAAAAGACAATGATCATTTTCCCCATTCCTATCTCTCTAAATCCTTCATTCGGATATCATCGAGAGGTCCTTTGAATGAGCGCAATAAGATAAATCAAAAGAAAAGATCAAGTATGCAAACAAGCCAATGTTCTCATACCGGTAGCAAAAGGGACACGTTTTGATAGGATAGGAATCCAAGTGATATCCAAAATGATGCCCATTGTTAGAATGATATATCCTAGGGCATGCATTGTATAGGATGATGATGGTTTGATAAGTTGATTGATAGGCTATTGATATAAAGTTGATTGTCATGTTTGCGATTGATCAAGAGTTTGATTTTGTGTTTAAAGGTTTGTTGCTTCGATTTTGATCTTACATTTGAAGCTTTCTTTTGATGATTATTGTACTTGTTTCTATTTGTCCCGCCAAAGGATGAAGGTGATGATCAATTTATTATGAATGATTGATTATCGTGGGTGAAAGCGAAATGTGATGGATGGATTTTTTCAAATATTTGGATGTTTTTGACATTTTTGAAATGTTTTTAGGCTATTTTTGGTATTTTTTGAGGTTTTCAAATTTTTTGACTTTTTGATTTTTCGAATGTTTTGGGGTTTTCTGAGCTTTTAGATTTTGACATGTTTTTTGAATGTTTTAGGATTTTCATGCGATCTTGGATGTTTTTGGATTTTGATCTTCTGATGTTTTTGGATTTTTTGATTTTTTGATGTTTTTGAATTTTCTGATTTTTTGATGTTTTTGAATTTTCTGATTTTATGATATTTTTGGATTTTTTGATTTTCTGATATTTTTGGATTTTCTAGTTTTATGATGTTTTTGGATTTTGATGTGTTTCGAATGTTTTTAGATTTTTTGATTTTCTGATGTTTTTGAATTTTTGCATGATTTTGATGATTTGGATATGGATATGTGTAATGATATTAGTGCTCTGTTTAGGATTTTGTTGAAGACAAAGCTTGATGTAGAGGGGATGGGAACTTTAGGTAAACAACACAATGATTTCAAAGATCACAACAATGCACTCTCAATCACCCTTATACGAACAAGGCTCAATGGCTCACTTATAACTTATATGCTTCCTTATGGACCCAAACCTTGGGAGTTCTCTTAATAGACTCATACAAACTTGTCTTGAATTTTTACAAATCCCCAACCCTCTGTCTTAAGCACAACTCACTTTTTGCACCTTGACTAGGCCTCTAGCCCAACTAGGCCTCCAGCAGTGGTTTTTGAACTTTTCTCACAACTCCAAAGGACTCCCCAAAAAAATGACTGATTTAGATGTCTTTTTAGATGATACATAACATACCCAAATCTTGTTGGCACTTTTTTTGGATCAGATTCCCCAACACCTGTTGTTTCCTCAAAATCTAGGCCTAATTAGGCCTCTTTTTCAAAGCAAACCCTCTCTAAACTCAACCCCTGACTATGAAACTTTCAAAAGTCTCTTAAAACATTCTCAAACCAAGGATTTTCAAGTTTTTATACTCCTATTTCACCCTCAACATGCTCAAACACAAAACCCTCAATAAATTGCCTCAAAACTAGGGCCTTTTGAAATCTAGCCTTCCCAACACTTCCAGAACCTATTTTTGGACTTTTCACCAATAAATCAACATTTTTTAACTATTCAAACTCAAAAATATGCCCTTTGTTAAGGCAGATCTCCTGGTGCTACACTTTAGGAACCATTTTCATGCACTTTTCCTTGCTAAAACTCGGTGTACACATTAGAATTCCTCTTCCCTACACATTAGATTTTTATATTTGTATTATACATGTTAGAATAGATCCATTTCAAAATTTACAGCATCATTTCTTCATGAAATGGATCAAACATCCATGAAAACCACCAAAAAATAGTGAAAATTTGCACTTTCTTGAGGACAGTCAATAATATAATGTAAGAAACAGATTTCTAACATCTATCAGGGCATTCAAAAGGTTAAATGAATGTAAATACAAGTCTCTAATTCATCCAATGGAGCTTATCTTCAGTAGAAATCAATTGATCATCAAATGAGCACAAGAAAATGCAAAAAAAATGAAGTTTTTATTGATTTTCTGTAGCAGTCTATACAACACTTAGAATATCAGCCAACAGCCCATACAAATGAATTTTCCAACCTTAAAAACCCTTCCCAAAACTGTCCCAACTTATTAGAATTGGTTTTATTACATTATTAGTGCTAAATCATCAAAAACACACTTTCCCGCCAAAGTTGGATTTTGAAATTTTGAATTCTCCAACTTGAAATTTATTGAACCCCTATCAACTATAAATCTTATAAACTATTACATGGCATTATTCAACCTTATTTGACTGAATTAGAACATAAAAACACCTAACTAGTCTCTTAGGACACCATTTGTCAAATACAATGCACTTTGGTCCTATGGTCCTTATCAAGACCCTTAGGACTTTTGACTCCTTTAACATTTTTATCCAATTCAAAAGCCATTATAGGCTTTAGGATGTTATAATGGATGCTCTAAGATGCTTGAAAAGTCTTCATGACCCCTACATCCTCGTGGCCCTTGAAGTGTTCCTTGAAGAGCTTGGGTGCTCCTGCACCATTCTCAAAAAGAAAGAAAAAGTTCTTGCCCCAAGAAGTATCCAACTTGTTGCTGACATAATACTCCTTGTTCCTATATGTTTGCACCTTCTGATTACCAAGCATGAAATCTCCCCAAGTTACCTTCTTCCTTTTATTCCAACCTGCATTCATGTCACTCAACATGTTAGTGTCAAAAATCTATTTTGTTTGTCCTTTTTGCTGCTTGAACTCAGTCTGATTTTGTGCCCTGTTTCTGCCTATATGCCACCGATTTCCTTGTGAAGAAACACCACCCCTATAACCCTCAACAATAGTTAATTCAATACTTCCAATCTTAATACTATCCAAGTCCCAAAGATTCTGATTTTTAGGACTGTATGCTTCATATCTCTGCTGCAATTTACTAGTTTTCAGCCAACCAGTGTCTTCCCCTGTCCTACCCTGCACTTTAACCTAAAAATTCTTCTCAAAATAGATCACAAAACTCTCATTAGATTGATCCAAAGGAAAAGGAACCAACTTATATCTACTATCTCCTTTATGCACCAAATAGGTATTATGGAATCCATCATGCAATGTCCTTCTAGCATACTGCCATGGTCTCCCTAAGATGATATGACCACAAGTCATTGGAATGACATCACAAAGCACCCTGTCATGATAAGATCCAATTGAAAAATCTACATAATCCCTCTTACCATTCTCTACATGCTGCATTTGAGTTACCCAAGTGGCCTTGTAGGGAGTAGGGTGATCAAAAGTTTCAATATCCAACTTGGTTACCATATTAGTTGAAACTAAATTGCTGTGACCCTGAATCTATGAGCAATCTACATATTTTACCATGACTGAGACAATTAGTCATAAAGATAGTTACCTTTGGTTCTTGATGAAGTCTTTCTCCTTGCTTGATCATAAGAAACTCACCATCAGTCACAGGGTCTGCCATAAATGTTTTTGGTTCCTCCTTCTTGTCTTCTTCTTCTTGTACCAAATTAGCTCTCCTTTCTCTACCCTTATCAGCTTGTTCCCATTTATGACACTTGAAGGAAGGATGTCCTAGTTCATTGCAATTGAGACACCTCCCTGTGAATGTGCCTCTACCTTGCCCAAATCGGCCTCCTCCTCTAGGAGTGTATCCTCCTCTTTGATCAGAAAACACCTCTTTGCCTTTGTCATTGCTGCTCTTGTCATTGCTGCCTTGTCCTTGTTCTCTATTACCTCTGCCCCTGTTTCAACTACCTCCTCTTACACCATTGTTGGATCTTTCTTGCTTCCTCTTCACCTTTTCTTCTGCTCTAATGGCCAACTGAAAACATTCTCCTAATGTCCTTGGTAATTGCAAACCAATCTCATCTTGTAGATTATACCTCAAGCCATTGATATACCTGGATACTTTCTCATCTTCTTCCTCATAACCTCCTCTAATACTAAGCTTGTGAAATTGCTCAGTATAGGACATCACATCCATGTCCTTTTGTCTTAAATTCTACCTCATCCTCTTCACATGAATTGTGTAATCAGATGGTAGGAATTTCTCTTTGACCAAACTCTTCATCCTAGCCCATGTAGAGACTTTTGCCAATCCCCTAGCCATCCTATCATTCTGAAAACTAGTCCACCATGTCAATGCTATGCCTCTCAACTTGGTTTTGGAAAACATAAACTTCCTCTCATCATCCATCTCTTCAAACTCAAAAATAGTTCTCTAAGGCATCAAGCCATCCTAACACCTCTTCACTATCCATCTTCCCTTGATAGATAGGAAAATCTATGTGACTCTTTCCTCCATGACCTTGCACTGCTTTCAACAACCTCACTAACCTCCTTTCTTCAGGGTCTTCTATCTCACTTGCAAGTGGTTCTTGATTTACCCTCACATGCTCTTCATCTTCATCATTATCTTCTTGGTTTTCTTGCTCTTCTCTTCTATTTCTCTCAAGGTTGTTTATCCTTGCTTGCATAGTATCTCTCTCCCTTCTCCATTGCCTTTCTTCCCTTGCTCTGGCCTGCTCTCTTTTTGCTTCTTGTTCTCTTCTTTCTCTCCTTTCCCTTTCCAAGGTTTCCCTTAACTCCTTCAACTCTCTTGCTAGTTGATTTTTTGGTGCCATTGCTGATTCTTCAATCCCTAAAGGGCCTACTCACTGCTCTGATACCACTCTAATGCAGAGGGGATGGGAACTTTAGGAAAACAACACAATGATTTCAAATATCACAACAATGCACTCTCAATCACCCTTATAGAAACAAGGCTTAATGGCTCACTTATAACTTATATGCTTCCTTATGGACCCAAACCTTGGGAGTTCTCTTAATAGACTCATAGAAACTTGTCTTGAATGTTTACAAATCCCCAACCCTTTGTCTTAAGCACAACTCACTTTCTCCACCTTGACTAGGCTTCTAGCCTAGCTAGGCCTCCAGCGGTGGTTTTTGAACTTTTCTCACAACTCTTCCAAAGGACTCCCCCAAAAAAGGACTGATTTAGATGTCTTTTGAGATGATACATAACATACCCAAATCTTGTTGGCAGTTGTTTTGGATCAGATTCCCCAAAACATGTTGTTTCCTCAAAATCTAAGCCTAATTAGGCCTCTTTTTCAAAGAAACCCCTCTCTAAACTCAGCCCATGACTATGAAACTTTCAAAAATCTCTTAAAAAATTCCCAAACCAAGGATTTTCAAGTTTTTATACTCCTATTTCACCCTTAACATGCTCAAACACAAAACCCTCAATAAATTGCCTCAAAACTAGGGCCTTTTGAAATCTAGCCTTCCCAACACTTCTAGAACCTATTTTTGGACTTTTCACCAATAAATCAACATTTTTCAACTATTCAAACTCAAAAATATGCCCTTTATTAAGGCAGATCTCCTGGTGCTACACTTTAGGCACCATTTTCATGCACTTTTCCTTGCTAAAACTCAGTGTACACCTTATAATTCCTCTTCCCTGCACATTAGCTTGTTATATTTGTATTAAACATGTTATAATATATCCATTTAAAAAATTTCAGCATCATTTCTTCATGAAATGGATCAAACATCCATGAAAACCACCAAAAAATAGTGAAAATCTGCACTTTCTTGAGGATAGTCAATAATATAATGTAAGAAACAGATTTCTAACATCTATCAGGGCATTCAAAAGGTTAAATGAATGTAAATACAAGTCTCTACTTCATCCAATGGAACTTATCTTCAGTAGAAATCAATTGATCATCAAATGAGCACAAGAAAATGCAAAAAAAGAAGAAGTTTTTATTGATTTTTTGTAGCAGTCTGTACAACACTTAGAATATCAGCCAACAGCCCATAAAAATGAATTTTCAAACCTTAAAAACCCTTCCCCCAACTTTCCCAACTGATTATAATTGGTTTCATTACATTATTAGTGCTAAATCATCAAAAACACACTTTCCCGCCAAAGTTGGATTTTGAAAATTTGAATTCTCCAACTTGAAATTTATTGAACCCCTATCAACTATAAAGCTTCTAAACTATTACATGGCATTATTAAACCTTATTTGACTGAATTAGAACATAAAAACACCTATCTAGTCTCTTAGGACACCATTTGTCAAATACAATGCACTTTGGTCCTATGGTCCTTATCAAGACCCTTAGGACTTTTGACTCCTTTAACATTTTTATCCAATTCAAAAGCCATTATAGGCTTTAGGATGTTATAATTGATGCTATGAGATGCTTCAAAAGTCTTCATGACCCCTGCATCCTCCTGGCCCTTGAAGTTTTCCTTGAATAGCTTGGGTGCTCCTGCACCAAAGCTAAAGTTGAATGATCAATTTGATGGATTAATGATGATGATAACATTGTTGCAGATACACAACAATGCAAGGATTTGACTGATCAAGATTGATAATGATAACATTGTTGAATATGCAGAACAATGCAAGGATAGTGTTAAGCAACATAAGGATTGAGATGTTGATTAGATTGACGATGATAACATTGTTGAGGATGCACAACAATGCAAGGATAGTGTTAAGCAACACAAGGATATCCTTAGATGATTTTTTTATTGGATTTGATTGATCATGATTGATGAAGCTTGATTTGGAACAAAAGTTGTTTGCATGATTTGAAGTGACATTTGAAGGGTGTGTTAGGTGTGATTGATATTGATTGTTTGGATCAATGTTCGATGAGAGATGGAGCTTGATAAGGAATGTGTGTTCATCAAAATATGCCATGGGCTAGTGATTTGGAATTTTTCTCAGAAATGGTTTGACCAATTTGGTTTCACGTTTGTCAATGTTTGGATCGCCACATAAGTTGGAGGATATAGATCAAATTTTATTCCTAAAGCAAGATGTAGATATCTACCCCAAGTGTCTAGTAATGTATGTAATGTCATGGGTGGATGCTCAGATAAGTGTATGGATGGATGGATATGGATTATCTTGCAATAAGATAAGGTGTTCAGATAAAGAATGCTCGTTTGGATAGTGCTTCATGGCTCAAATAACACTAGGTAGGATAGGATCAATGAAAACAACCCATGTCAAGATGTTTACCATAAGCAAGTGTAAAGTGTGTCCCAAACTTTCATCTAGATCAAGATAACTTGGATGATGGATGCAGGAAAATAAAGATGTATTGGATAAATGGTTCATGGATTAAATGGATTTATTATGGCTAAAATGCATGGAATGTTGGCTTTATTATAGATGGGATAAGATTCTTTCACCTGAAGTGGCACACGTAGATGCTCGATTCTACACATGATGCCTATTTGCTAGGTTTTCATCATGGTCTTGCCCAAAGCACCGCCCATGTTTTTTTCACTAGAGGATGATTTTTATCTTTACTTTTTTTGATCCTTTTTTTGATTTTTAGATTTTCATATATATATATATATATATATATATATATATATATATATATATATATATTTCAAAAGATTTTAAGCTCATGCTGAATCACAAGGTGCTACTGATGTAGATGCCCCTATCATAGTGTGCCATCGATAGCATACTTGAAGAAGTTTCTTTGCTAAGATACGTGCACTTGAATACAAATTTTTAGATTCTTGATCTGCTTCATCGATACCGGGGTTAACTTTGTCTTTGTGCGCACATCCCAATAGAGTGCATTCTGAATCATTATGATGAATGGTTTTTGCCAATACACGATCAATTTGAGAATTGGATATCATGCGTGGAGGTGTGGATGGAATTTGTTTAGGGATAAAAGATGGATTAGTTGACAACTTGGAATCTTTGACTCTCTAAACTTGGGAAGATGAGCAATGATGGGTTGATATGAAAGTGAGCATGGAATTAGGTCCAACTGCTTGATACACTTTGTACGTCGCTTGAAAATCTTGCTTTTGCTTTTGTGGACCTCTTTTATAGATACTTTTCCCATTTTTATTTTTCCCCATAGTTTCTTTCACTGATGGAGTTTGATAAGGATGATCTTTCTTTGTATTTTTTGGTATCCATTTGTATTTGATTTGTCCATTATGCTTTCCAGCTTTTGTTTCTTTGATAACATTCTTCGTACTTTGATTCAATTCTTTCTTTTGATGTTGGTCCCAATTTGTGGATGGGGTGATGGGTGGATCAAGATTCATGTCGTGGCTAGTTGTAGTATTGGCATTGGTTTCATCATAAGGAATCTTTGTGCTCCCTATGTTGACATTTACTTGAGACATAGTTTCCCCCAATATTGTCGAAGTAATACTTTCATGCTTTGATTCCTCCTGTTCCAAGAGCTCTAGTTTAAAATGCATTCTTTAATAAATGACCATTGCAGATGATGTTATTTCGATTGGATGCTCTGCCAACTCTGAAATATCTTGTTTTTTCTGACCTGTTTCCTTGATTGGATACTTTTGGATATCTTTATTCATGATGTCCTTAGTTTGAATTGGGGATATATCCGATCCTAATGTTGACAACTCAGTCTAATTGTAGGAATCAGTAACCTGCTCTTTTTGTGTAATAATGTCAAGAATAAAGGAATCCTATTTTGAATGAAGATCATCTACGTGTCCATCCATACAAAGCATCTCATGGGTAGATGAAGGAATATGTGCTATGTGGATGTGACCATCAATTTTGACATCTTGCATAGATAGGAGAGTATTCATTACATCATTGTAGTATCCTAGAGATATGAATTCTTGGTCTCGATTAATTTCGGAGTTGCTTTCGACATGCTTTGGATCAAATTCTTGACATGTGTCAACTTCAAAGGATGGATTGCTTCTAAAGGGTTCTTGGATGTCATCCTTATACATAGGAAGTGGCTCAATATCTTCAAGTGTCGATTTCAAGGTTCCTTCAGTATTTGTAACCATGAGGTCAAAGGGGGTCAGCATATCTTGGAAAGGACCATTGCTAGACTTTGGTGAAAATTTTGAATCATGCTTTGGAATAAAGTCTTGATATATGTCCTCTAACTCATAAGGCGATGTAGAGACATTTTCAACATGATCATAGGTCAATGGATCATGCATTATGTCAATAGGATCAAATAATCCTAACACTCCTTGAAATAATGATATTGCTATCAAGATTCAACCGTGTAAGTTTCGAGTCAAACTCCTTGAAATAGATTACTAAAAAGTGGCTCTTGATGTATGGTGAGTTGATCATCAGATGGGGTGGAAACATCTTCAAGGTGTGGGTATGTGTAGGATCATCATGGAAAAAATAGGCCCTTAAGTGGCAAATTTTTTTGAAAAATCAGTGTTAGGAAACTTGACGTAAAAATTTGAATAATTTATCTATATTATTTCAAAAATATGTAAGAATAGAATTTGTAGAAAATTGAATGTAGTTTCTAAACTACTAGGTTTATATAAAAATAAATAAAATCTATTTGGTGAAAATTTGAAATTTCAATGCAGTAGTACTTAAATTTCAGGGAAAAAAAGAAGTAGGTGTGTCTGACCACCCTAACCATAATAAAATGATAAAAAATTTATAAGATTTTATATATAAGTAGAGGGACTCATGTCTGATGTGATGCCTATTTTTTTGTAATTTTTTCCAAGTAAATAATTAATTATGGATTTTTTATTACAACTTTTAAAAATATAAAAACTTCATTGTCTGACCACCTTAACTTGGTCAAAACTTCATGAAATTTATTTTTTCTTTTTTTAATCCTATATTATGTGAAGCATAGAATGTCACGCATGTTCTGGATTCAAAAAATGTGATACTGTTTGAAAGTTATAGATGTTTTTCAATCAGCCTATCAATCAGGACTTTAGTCGTAATTCTAATAGAAAATAAATAATAATTATTTATTACATTCAAATTAAAGTATAATTTATATTGGTGGCAAGTTGAGAATCTCCTTTAAAAACCCTTTTCATTTCATCAATTTTGGGTAAAAAGAAAGTCGTCAGCCACATACCCTACAAATACCAATAATATTGCCACTTTTTGGCCCATCATGATCCTGCAGATACCCGTGTTCATCAATGGAAAGATCTTGATCATTTTTTACAACAATTGTGGCAAAGATATTGTGAATTCCTTCAACCATATGGTCAAGTGATGTTGAAATTTCTTGAATTGGATCATCATCGAATATTGTTGATGGATTTTGATCATGATTCAAAAGTGACTCTTGACCTATGTTGATTTGATCTTCAGACGAGATAGAAACACCTTTGATGTGCTCTTCGATGGATAGATCTTGATCATTATTTTCAAAAATTATGGTGGAGGAATTTCCAATGTCTTCACCCAAAGGGTCAAATGATGTTGATGTTTCTTGAATTGGATCATTGTTGGTTGGTGGATTTTGATCATGATTGAAAAGTGACTCTTGACATATGTTGATTTGATCTTTAGACGAGATAGAAATATCTTCAATGTGCTCTTTGATGGATAGATCTTGACCCTTGCTCTCAATAGTTGTTATTTTTTGTGTTTGTGCTTGTGTTTTTTGGGTAGCTTGAGAGGCTTGTTGAGCTTGTGTTGCTTGTTGCATGGCTAGATATTGTTGGATGGGCTTTTGGTAGGTCTGGTGAGATTATAGTGCAATGTCATATTGTCTTGCTACATTTGGTTTGGTGGTATTGGTGGCGGATTCAAAATCGTGTTGAATGTAGTGACAAGTGTTTGAGATACACTTGAAGCGATCCTGGTAGTGAGGGGTTGAGATGTGATAGCTGTGATAGGAGTGGTTGGAGTGATCAAGGTGATAGGAATGATCAGAATGACTGAGGTGATAGATCCGTGGGAGGCCATATTTTGATTTGTCAGGATTGATGTTTTTATTTGATTAGATACCATCTATTGGTGCGATGTTGATGGTATATTCAAAGGATTTGATGTAATGGCTTGATTGGTGTTAGGTGGATTGATTTGGATGGAGGGATTGGTGCTAAGTAAAGGGGGAAGCCCTAAACCAAGGAATGATGTTGATATGGGTAATGGCGGTGGAGATGTCTCTTGGCACAATGACTCAACTATTTTGGTAAGTTTAGCAATTTGATCTTGCCAAATTTGAACTAGACTTCATTGATATAGTTGATTTTGCTTTTAATTAAGCAGATTTGGAGTGTGTGCTTGTGTTTGATTTTAGACAATGTTCTGATTTGGGATGACACTTAGATTTGGCATGATAGGTTGAAATTGAACATTGTTGATGTTTGGAATCACATTGCCTTGATTTAGGTAACTTTGATTTTGCATAGTGTTACCTTGACTTGGAGTCATTAACATCTTGTTTGGATTTTGAACAATATTCATATGATTTGCAACCATATTTATCCAAAATTTTGCCACTTTCATGTTTCGAAAACTTGTACTTGGTACATTCTCCTTTGGCATGTAGGGATTTGGTGGGATGATGTTGTTCATTTGAAGGCTCATGCATTGATTGTTCGGTTGAAAGACTTGTAGGTTTTCATTTAGATCTACCATTGGGAAATGTGTTCCAATTTTTTATTTGGGCATACTCACACTTTTTGTGCCATAAACATTTGTAGAAGGTAATACACTCTAGCACTCGGAAAATTAAGAGTGTTTTCAAACCAATTAACTCAGCATTAAAGAGAAATTAAGAGTATTCTAAATTTATTCAAACCATTATAAATATGTTTCCATAAAGTCAACATTTCTCATAACACTTCCAAATGAAATAAAGAGAATTTTAAATTGCATTTCATATAATAATATCATCAATGTAATGTATCAAAACATAAGTATTTCAATGACTTTCTCATATAAATAAATTCAACCTCACTTGGAGGAATCAATCCTTCTAATAGAAACATCTCTTCTATGCCAAGTATAAAGTTTTAATCTCTCAAAATCAATGTTACTTTAAATACTTTCATTTCAAATTTCAACAAGAATGTCAAGATGCATATACATTTACAATGGGCTTCACAAGCCAAATCTTAATGATACATAAGTACATCAATAGCAAATAATCTTGGAACCACCAACCACTGTGACACCTTGGTCTTCTTGCGAGCTGGGGCCAAGAATGTGATTCAGGCGCCTTTTCTGCCCAACCACGAATTCCATGACTTCCCCGGGTCCCTTCCTAACTCGAAGGAATCCCCGACCCTGCATAAAGGAGCCTAGCAACCCGAAACAGTAAAACAGGAGGGAACTCTCGGTGCGTGCCTGATGCCTATATGCATTTCTAACATGAAATAAACACATTTCTTGCAACAGGAGGTGGCAAAGACTCAAATAAATTTCTAGGCTTTTAAAACAAACAACCCATCTATTTCAATGGTACAGTGCTTGGCCAAGAAAATTAATACAAGTAAATGGTAGATTAGAAAAGGTAATACTATCGTCTCTGTTTGCCCACCTTCGGCACCCTGTCCCGGAAGTTACCATAGTGAAGTATAAATACTAAAGCAAAAACTTTATACATTTTCATACATGTTTCAATAATTAATTCTTCAAAGAATTTCAAATGCGAATTTCAGAACATCCCTTGTAATTCAATTGTAAGATATCATTTATTCTTTGAAAAGTAACCCTTTTGATTTGGATAAAGGCTTTGTTTTAAAGAAGAACATGTATATATTGATACTTTTCAGTGTACTAATAGAAAGAAAGAATAGTGTTTTCTGTTTTCAGTATGCATTTCTTTTTCTTTCCAAGCTCAAGCTGACAAACAGTTTAATTCCCAAATTCAATGCAGGTTATAGAATAATAATAATATAGTGATACGGTGCAATTTATTCAGTAATTCTAAGGTTTGAAAGATAGACTTTCATTCAGATTTTTGTGTTGTATTCCTCTACTCAGGATTGTACTGCTTTAAAGTAATCAAGATGGTGTCTCAAAAACATTTCTGTTTCTTGTTTCAGGTTTAACAAATCTGAGAAGTTCATGCTACTTTCTGGAAATGAGTTTAACAGAGTTCATATTATTTTCTGTTCTGGAAATGAGTTAAACAAAGTTCATACTATTTTCTGTTCTGGAAATGAGTTAAACAGAGTTCATACTATTTTTTGTTATAGAAATGAATTAAACAGAGTTCATACTATTTTGTGGCACATATGTGCACGGATAACTATATATATATGTATACATATTATATATAGATATATATATATATATATATGTGTGTGTGTGTGTATGTGTATGCAGTCAATTGTATATGTATATATATATACATATATATATATGTATGTGTAAAATTCATGTATAGCTGTGTATACTTTGAAGTAAGAAATTCTGGTTTTCAAAATCTGATTGAAGAATTCACTGGTCGTGCACACAGAACAGGATATTTTCCATGGTTTCCTTACTGGCATTGAGCGACTAAAGGGCTCAGGGGAAGCCCTTGCCCCTCCCATGGGGAGGGGGCAGGCTGTGAGGGGCTCGCGCCCTCTCCACAGGCCGCGGCCTGTGGAGGGCGCGAGCTTCCCACAGTCCACGACCTTCCCATGGGGAGGGAAAGGGAATTAATCCCTTATCAATTTCAAAACTCAAAAAAAAGAAAGACATTTGCCTAGTATAAACTGCATTCAGATTTATCTCAAGACATTTTGATTTTTATTTACATGACATAATTTTTTTAAACAAACCAGATATGGAGACATATAATTGTAATTACACTTGAGAAAAATGCAGACATGCCACAGAACGAAAACCCTAACTCTGAAGAAGGAATGCATATTCTATAATTGCAACATAGAGTAGTAAGCTGATACCCAGATTTCAAAACGAATTTGGAAAAATTTCACAGATGTTTGCACTCTAAACAGAGGATAAAACATGTCCTACTGCATTTTTTTTTTACAATAAAATTAAAAGAAGGCATAGCAATGAAGAGAACCTGGCACAATTTGCTTCCAATGCAGATGTTCCACAATACCTTCTTCGCCTCTCATCCAGAGCTCTTCGATATGATTCAATTCAAAATTCTCTTTTCTTTCTTAAAGCCCTCTTCCTCTTTTTCGAGGATCATGCATAAAATTTCCAGATGACAGCAGTTTCCAAGGATTGCCACATGCCCAGTGAATTGTTGGTTTTAAGACAGAATTTCCAGAGCCCAATGTTCTCTCGGGCTGTTCATTCTTCAATATTTTTTTTTTTGGAAAATTTATATACAAAACTAAATTATATCCTTATTTTATGCTAACTCTAAGTTTTTATTTATGAAACCACAATATTCTATTTTATTTATCTTATTTTATTTTTAATCATATTTCTTTTAAAACAGAATCCTTTTCCCTTTTTGTTGCTCAAATAAAATGGAGATTAATAAAATAAAATAAGCCATATTATTTCACAATTTAATTAAACCATAATTTTAAATTTGATATGCTAATCATTTTCATGCAATCACATTGTAAAAACAAACATGACCTAATGCAGCTACATGATTTAAGTGGTGTGTGCGTAACCGAGAGTTTCTCCTCTTTTACCCTGTCGAGAAGCTAACCTCCTTTTCCTCAATCACACTCTTGTCCTTCGATCTCCTTAGCCTTCGATCACCTGCCACTCAAATGCACTCAGGCGTGCAAAACAAAAGTGTATTAGTAACCATTGTAGAAACAATAATTAAATCAACATTTCTATTTTATATGAATGCATTCATAATTCTTGAAAGAAAACAATTATATTAAAGCATTGCTCTTAACACATATCATACTTCGTATATTAAATCTCATAAGGTCATGGTCAAACATTATCAAAATAAGTCATGGTCAAAATAAGTCAATGGTCAAAATAAGTCATGATCAAAATAAGTCAATGGTCAAAATAAGTCATGATCAAAATAAGTCCATGGTCAAAATAAGTCATGATCAAAATAAGTCAATGGTCAAAGTAAGTCAATGTATGAGACGTGACATCCTTCCCCCCTTGAGAAGAGACATCGTCTCGATGTCTAAAAGCAAATTACATAGCAAAATTGAGATATCAGTACTTCGTAAGTCTCTATAAAAGAAAGTATAGTATGCTAAGGTCTCAAATGAGGAAAGAGTCTGTCTATATCCTCTGCATTCTCCCAGGTGGCATTATCCACTGAATACTGGTCCCACTGGACCCTGTATTGTGTAATGTCTCTATTACGCAACTTAACGTTGCGCTCTTCCAGAATCCTGACGGGTTCCACCTGTATCACCCCTGGGTCCTGGACCAGCAATGCACACCAATCAAGGATATGAGCAATATCTGGATGGTATGGCTTAAGTACTGAAACATGAAACACATTATGTATCCAGGATAGAGCTGGTGGCAGAGCAAGTCTGTAAGCAACTGGATTCACCACCTCCAAAACACCAAAGGGACCAACAAATCTAGGAGCCAACTTAGAGTTCTTGCCGAAAGAGATTGAACTCTTATGCGGCCGAACCCTTAAAAAGACCTTATCTCCTGCAGAGAACTGTCTAAAACTCCGGTTCTTATCTGCTAGACTTTTCTGTCTATCCACAGCCTGCTTCAACTTTTCCTTAATGATTTTCATTTGGTCTTCCATTTCTCTGAGCATCTCAGGGCCAATCACCACCCTGTCTTCTACTCTGTCCCAACTAATGGGTGTCCGACATTTACGTCCATAAAGGGCTTCAAAAGGTGCCATGCCCAAAGAAGCATGGTAGGAGTTGTTGTAAGCAAACTCCACCAAAGGAAAATACTCCTCCCACTTATATTGCTGCTCCATACAGTACATGCGGAGGAGATCTTCTACTACCTGGTTCACCCTTTCTGTCTGACCATCGGTCTGAGGGTGATATGCGGAACTAAAATTTAATTTGGTTCCTAGGGAAGAGTTTAATGTAATCCAGAACCTAGAAGTCATTCGAGTGTCTCGATCTGAGATGATCGTCTCTGGCACTCCATGCAACCGGAAGATTTCCTGGACAAATTTTCTTGCTAAAACCATTGATCCATCCTTGAGATTTCCCGGAATGAAATGGGCAACCTTTGTCAATTTATCTACTACAACCAAGATGGTATCATGTCGGTTTTTTAGACATTGGTAGCCCCTGTATAAAATCCATAGTGATAACCTGCCATTTATACTCTGGTACCCTGTGAGGATATAAGAGTCCTGCCAGATGTACATGCTCAGCTTTGACTTGTTGGCACTCCAAGCATCGGGCGACATGGGACGTAATATCCCTTTTAAGTCCTGGCCAGAAGTACAGTGGCCTAAGTCCTTCCATCATTTTTGTAATACCGGGATGTCCTGAGTATGGTGCATTGTGAAATTCTTCTAGCACCAACTCTCTCAAGTTTGCAGAACTAGGAATGTACATTCATCCCTGGTACCTCAAAAGTCCATCTGATTCTAACATATATCCCTCATATCGACGATCGGAGGGATTTACCCCAAGGGCTTGTTTCACCTTTTTATAATGTTCGTCCCCAAAGGAGGATTGCACTACTTGTTGCCTGAAATCTGATTTTATGGTAACCATGGCTGCAAGGTGTCTCCTTCTACTCAGGGCATCAGCCACTCTGTTTTCCTTACCTTTAATATATTCAATCCCAAAATCATACTCACTCAGGAATTCCAGCCATCGCCTTTGTCGAGCATTGAGATTAGGTTGAGTGAAGATGTATCTCAATCCTGCATGGTCTGTCTTAAGTTCGAAAGGCTTTCCCAAGAGATAATGCCTCCACATTTGTAAAGCATGGACTATGGCTGCCAATTCTAAGTCATGTGGCACATAATTTAATTCATGCTATTTTAACTTCCTTGATTCATAAGCTACCACTTGTCCTTCTTGCATAAGAACTGCACCTACCCCTTCTCCTGATGCATCAGTAATAACTGTAAAATGGCCATTCGGATCTGGCACAACTAGGATGGGTGCGGTAGTGAGTTTCTTCTTAAGCAGCTGAAAAGCTTTCTCACATTTATCGCTCCATTCAAACTTCTTTTCCTTCTTCTGTAGTGCAGTGATGGGAGCGGCGATTGTTGAGAACCCCTGAACAAACTTCCTATAGTATCCTACAAGTCCCATGAAACTTTGAACTTCAGAGACATTTTGCGGGGCTAGCCAATCCATAATTGCCTTAATCTTCTCTGGGTCCACTCTTACCCCTTCCGCTGAAATCACATGACCTAAATAATGCACTTCGGATTGGAAGAAGGTACATTTAGACATTTTTCCATACAGCTTATGTTCCCTTAGACGTTGCAACACAATCCTCAAATGCTTCTCATGTTCTTCCTCGGACTTAGAATAGATCAAAATATCGTCAAGAAAAATTAGGACAAAATTATCCAAACAATCTTGGAAGACACTATTCATCAGGTTCATGAAAGCTGCAGGAGCATTACTTAGCCCAAATGGTAGCACAGTAAACTCATAGTGCCCATACCTGGTTCTGAAGGCAGTTTTGTGAATGTCTTCTTCCTTCAGTCTCAACTGGTGGTATCCTGATCTTAAATCAATTTTTGAGAATACCTTGGCATCTTTCAGCTGATCAAACAAATCATCGATGCGGGGAAGCATATATTTATTCTTGATAGTGACCTTGTTAAGCATTCTATAATCAATGCACAACCTCAAGGTACCATCCTTCTTTTTCACGAAGATGGCGGGTGCTCCCCAAGGTGACACGCTTGGCCTAATAAGACCTTGCTTCAGTAATTCTTCTAGTTGGGCCTTGAGCTCAAATAATTCTATTGTATTCATCCTGTAAGGAGCCTTAGACTGAGGTTCTACTCTTGGAATCAGATCAATAGAAAAATCAAACACACGCTTAGGCGGGAGCTCAGTCAATTCTATAGGGAAAACATCCTCAAATTCCTTCAGAATGGGATGATCATTAATTGATTCTTTCTCATCAAGGTCCTTGACTTTTATTGCAAAGATAGAGCATCCCTTCCGACTTGCCTTTTTCAACTGCATGGTAGATACTTGCCTAAGCTCTAATGGATTTTTAATGCCACAAAGCTCCACTTGGTTTCCTCGGTCATCGAAACACTTAATTGACTTCTCTTCACAATCTACAAGAGCTTTATGTTCAGAGAGCCAATTTATCCCTAATATCACATCGTAAGACCCTAATGGTGCAACATACAATTTCACCTGCGTCTGAAGGTTAGGGAGTTCAAGTTTGCTGAAATACATGCATTGCTCTACCCTCTTCTCTACCCGGTTTCCATACTAAACTTTCCAAGAATTTGCCATAAAACTTGGTCTAACTGATATTTTAGTCAAAACATGAGGGTCTATAAAACTATCAGTAGCACCTGTATCAATCAGAATAGAAACAGGGCATCCAAATAATTTACCCGATAACTGGATGGGAGTTGCTTGATAATCGGCCTGGCGATTGTCAACCGCTGCATGAATATGATGTTGATTTCTGTTATTTTGCTTGTTATTTATCTTAGGGCACACACTGGCGTAATGCTCACCACCACAAGTATAACATCCTCCACGAGGTGCCTTGGGTTTGTCAGAAAAATCTCTCCTGTTGTTATCATTCCTCTTATTGTAGTTGCCCTTCTTGTTGTTATTGTTCCTGCTTCCTTCATTGCGGTCCTGAGGACTACCATCTCTCTTCAAATTTCTGATTTATCTGTTTTCATTCCCTTGACTATCCTGTTTGCTCGGACCACCCTGATTGCGATTCCCTTGGGATTTCTTATTGCCATACTTGGCTTCCCTGCTCTTCCTATAGTTAGCAGCTTGTTGCAACTTGTGTTCCTGTTTGATTGCTAAATCAAAAACTTCATCCATGGTGGCTGGATTGTGCAGATCTATTTCATTTCCAATTTGAGGTCTAAGCCCCAAAATAAATTTTTGGACTCGAAATCTCTCATCATGCTGATATTGGGGTGCGTACTTAAGCAAGTGAGAGAATTTCTCCCAATATTGAGTCACTGTCATGCCACCCTGTACAAGTACCTGGAATTCTGTCATCTTCTTATCAAAATGAGATTGGGGTAACCACCTCTTCCTAAATAGTTGTAGGAACTTATCCCACGTTACCTTTCCATGCATAAACTGCTTATCCGCCCTTTCATTTTCCCACCAAGTAGCAGCCTCACCGGTGAGTTGATATGAACCCCATTCAGCTTTTGTTTCATCTGATAGATTTCGTAGGGAAAAATACCTCTCCATTTCTATAACCCAAGCCTCTGCCCCATCTCCAAAGGTTCTCCCATCAAATTTCGGAGGAGCGACCTTCTTTAGGTCTTTTCCCAGCTCCTCAGCCACCCTATTTAGTTTTTCCTCCTTTCCAGGTGGTTCAATATTAACTTCTCCTTCAGTTTCATTTGCGTTTAATCCTTGATGGCCATCTCTCCTCCCTTGTTCTAATTCCTCAATTCTAGCCCCCTGGCTTTGCAGCAAGGCTAAAATCTGATCTAGTTTATCATTGGGACCTCCACGAGATCCACCAATTTGTTGGTACACTCTATTTTCCATTTTAGGTCACCCTGATTAAGACACAACGTCATATGTAGTTAGGCATAGGTCCTAGAGTTGAACCATGCTGCTCTGATACCAAGATGTAGCACTCGAAAAATTAAGAGTGTTTTCAAACCATTTAACTCGGCATTAAAGAGAAATTAAGAGTATTCTAAATTTATTCAAACCATTATAAATAGGTTTCCAAAAAGTCAACATTTCTCATAACGCTTCCAAATGAAATAAAGAGAATTTTAAATTGCATTTCATATAATAATATCATCAATGTAATGTATTAAAACATAAGTATTTCAATGACTTTCTCATATAAATAAATTCAACCTCACTTGGAGGAATCAATCCTTCTAATAGAAACATCTCTTCTATGCCAAGTTATCAAGTTTTAATCTCTCAAAATCAATGTTACATTAAATACTTTCATTTCAAATTTCAACAAGAATGTCAAAATGCATATACATTTACAATGGGCTTCACAAGCCAAATCTGAATGATACATAAGTACATCAATAGCAAATAATCTTGGACCCACCAACCGCCGTGACACCTTGGTCTTCTTGCGAGCTGGGGCCAAGAATGTGATTCAGGCGCCTTTTCCGCCCAACCACGAAGTCCATGACTTCCCCGGGTCCCTTCCTAACTCGAAGGAATCCCCGGCCCTGCATAAAGGAGCCTAGCAACCCGAAATGGTAAAACAGGAGGGCACTCTCGGTGCGTGCCTGATGCCTATATGCATTTCTAACATGAAATAAACACATTTCTTGCAACAGGAGGTGGCAGAGACTCAAATAAATTTCTAGGCTTTTAAAACAAACAACCCATCTATTTCAATGGTACAGTGCTTGGCCAAGCAAAATAATACAAGTAAATGGTAGATTAGAAAAGGTAATACTATCGTCTCTGTTTGCCCACCTTCGGCACCCTGTCCCGGAAGTTACCATAGTGAAGTATAAATACTAAAGCAAAAACTTTATACATTTTCATACATGTTTCAATAATTAATTCTTCAAAGAATTTCAAATGCGAATTTCAGAACATCCCTTGTAATTCAATTGTAAGATATCATTTATTCTTTGAAAAGTAACCCTTTTGATTTGGATAAAGGCTTTGTTTTAAAGAAGAACATGTATATATTGATACTTTTCAGTGTACTAATAGAAAGAAAGAACAGTGTTTTATGTTTTCAGTATGCATTTCTTTTTCTTTCCAAGCTCAAGCTGACAGACAGTTTAATTCCCAAATTCAATGCAGGTTATAGAATAATAATAATATACTGATACAGTGCAATTTATTCAGTAATTCTAAGGTTTGAAAGATAGACTTTCATTCAGATTTTTGTGTTGTATTCCTTTACTCAAGATTGTACTACTTTAAAGTAATCAAGATGGTGTCTCAAAAACATTTTTGTTTCTTGTTTCAGGTTTAACAAATCTGAGAAGTTCATGTTTCTGTTCTGGAAATGAGTTAAACAGAGTTCATACTATTTTATGTTCTGGAAATGAGTTAAACAGAGTTCATACTATTTTAAACAGAGTTCATACTATTTTCTGTTTTGGAAATGAATTAAACAGAGTTCATACTATTTTCTGTTCTGGAAATGAATTAAACAGAGTTCATACTATTTTCTGTTCTGGAAATGAATTAAACAGAGTTCATACTATTTTCTGGCACATATGTGCATGGATAACTATATATATATGTATACATATTATATATAGATATATATGTGTGTGTGTATGTGTATGCAGTCAATTGTATATGTATACATATATATATATATACATATATATATATGTATGTGTAAAATTCATGTATAGCTGTGTATACTTTGAAGTAAGAAATTCTGGTTTTCAAAATCTGATTGAAGAATTCACTGGTCGTGCACACAGAACAGGATATTTTCCATGGTTTCCTTACTAGCATTGAGTGACTAAAGGGCTCAGGGGAAGCCCTTGCCCCTCCCATGGGGAGGGGGCGGGCTGTGAGGGGCTCGCACCCTCTCCACAGGCTGCGGCCTGTGGAGGGCGTGAGCCTCCCACAGTCCACGACCTTCCCATGGGGAGGGCAAGGGAATTAATCCCTTATCAATTTCAAAACTCAAAAAAAAGAAAGACATTTGCCCAGTATAAACTGCATTCGGATTTATCTCAAGACATTTTGATTTTTATTTAGATGACAGAATTTTTAAACAAACCAGATATGGAGACATATAATTGTAATTACACTTGAGAAAAATGCAGACTTGCACACAACGAAAACCCTAACTCTGAAGAAGGAATGCGTATTCTATAATTGCAACACAGAGTAGTAAGCTGATACCCAGATTTCAAAACGAATTTGGAAAAATTTCACAGATGTTTGCACTCTAAACAGAGGATAAAACATGTCCTACTGCAGTTTTTACAATAAAATTAAAAGAAGGCATAGCAATGAAGAGAACCTGGCACAATTTGCTTCCAATGCAGATGTTCCACAATACCTTCTTCGCCTCTCATCCAGAGCTCTTCGATATGATTCAATTCAAAATTCTCTTTTCTTTCTTAAAGCCCTCTTCCTCTTTTCCGAGGATCATGCATAAAATTTCCAGATGACAGCAGTTTCCAACGATTGCCACATGCCCAGTGAATTGTTGGTTTTAAGACAGAATTTCCAGAGCCCAATGTTCTCTCGAGCTGTTCATTCTTCAATATTTTTTTTTTTTTGGAAAATTTATATACAAAACTGAATTATATCCTTATTTTATGCTAACTCTAAGTTTTTATTTATGAAGCCACAATATTCTATTTTATTTATCTTATTTTATTTTTAATCATATTTCTTTTAAAACAGAATCCTTTTCCTTTTTTGTTGCTCAAATAAAATGGAGATTAATAAAATAAAATAAGCCATATTATTTCACAATTTAATTAAACCATAATTTTAAATTTGCTATGCTAATCATTTTCACGCAATCACATTGTAAAAACGAACATGACCTAATGCAGCTACATGATTTAAGTGGTGTGTGCGTAACCGAGAGTTTCTCCTCTTTTACCCTGTCGAGAAGCTAACCTCCTTTTCCTCAATCACACTCTTGGCCTTCGATCTCCTTGGCCTTCGATCACCTGCCACTCAAATGCACTCAGGCGTGCAAAACAAAAGTGTATTAGTAACCATTGTAGAAACAATAATTAACTCAACATTTCTATTTTATATGAATGCATTCATAATTCTTGAAATAAAACAATTATATTAAAGCATTGCTCTTAACACATATCATACTTCGTATATTAAATCTCATAAGGTCATGGTCAAACATTATCTAAATAAATCATGGTCAAGATAAGTCAATGGTCAAAATAAGTCATGATCAAAATAAGTCAATGGTCAAAATAAGTCATTATCAAAATAAGTCAATGGTCAAAATAAGTCATTATCAAAATAAGTCAATGGTCAAAATAAGTCATTATCAAAATAATTATTAAATAAAATAATCATTATGACGTGTATTATAGTCCATGTTGGGTACATATCAACTATTCATATGAAAAATGGAACCAAAAAAATCCAATGAACTATTAAAGGATATTATATATCTACTTCTTTCATTGATGATAATTTACGGGATATTGAAGTTGGCAAGAAAAAGGTGATGCCTTGGAGCAGATGATATAGTCATAGTTGTTGTGTGGGGTGGTAGTGTAGGCTACTTTAATGGAAAATTTATCAACACATCAACAACAATTGTCCTTGGAATTAACCCTTCTATTTCTTAGTAAAACACACTTAGATTCAAGGACCCAATGAAAGTAGAAAAAATGGTTTCATCTTCTTCTACACCTTGTAGGATGTATCCTTCAAATGATAGAGTTAATATTGCATTTATCTTGAAAAAATTCCTTGGGTTGCTAGAAACTATTGAAGCCATTTTTAAAGCAACCATTCAAATTGTAAAAATTGATTCTTTTTGTTATCTTGCTTACCCATTGTTGGTTAATAGTAAATAATGCAAAGAAAATACACATGTCGTCATTGCTAATGTTTGGTTTTGTGATTGTTTCGGATGATTGATTGAAACTATTATATATTTCATGTTAATACCTCATTTTGATTGTAAAGTCATCTACATATTTGTAGGACATCAGTCCCAATGAATCATGTTTATTGTTTCTAGTATACATCTTACTGTCAGATGAATATTTGTTAACAATGATTGTGAAAGAAAAAAATATTTGAATCACAGATATTTGTTGCTTTCGGACACAATGGCTATTTCAAAAGGCTCACTAATGAACCTATACTTTGAATAGTCTTTTGTGTTTTCATTCGATCTTTTAATGTCTGGTTTAAAACACATTTACAAATATGAACATAATTTATTCCTATATTTGCATATATATATTTGCACATTCATTGATGTCCCATCCTTTTGATTTTAACATGCTACCTAGATTTCTTTTAGTCTATACTATCACTACGATTCTTCATTCATGTTATATGGTGTAATTTTTAGTTCTTCTATGCATATTCTAAATTCACTTCTTCCCTTTCTAATCATTGAATATCAATTTATTATCTTCAATGGAAAACATATAGCAATAGTCAAATAGTAAAAAATGGTTAACAAAGAAATATGTACAATACTTGTATTACATTTTTATATATTGCAATGTTTAAACCATGTTATTTCTCTTGTGATCATACATAAATATACATTTATATCTAGATGGATACATATATTTTGTTATATGTTTGTGTGTAATTACTTCAAATGGCCATCATAACTAATATTCAAATTTTAAAAAATGTCAATAAATAACATCAAAGTAATTAATTATGTAGTGTCACATAAGCATTGGGAAAAATATCCATTACCTAAATTTATGGAATGATGATTTTTTAAAGAATGCCTTTTTATTGAATATTAGTAATTAAAGACATAACTAATAACTCTTTAAAAGAGGACAAGCCTTTAATATTCGATATTTTTCATAAATATTATTCAATCCATAACTTCAAGTCTGTTATGTATTTCTATGCATATGTATCTTAAAATAATTAAATAATAGGACCTACCAATTGATTTATTACCCTAAACAAAAAGGTCAAACATTGATGTGCATGTAGGTCTAATAAATATAAAAGTAAGATAGAGGTAAAATTATATCGTTCCTGAACCAATCTATATAACAGTTTCCTTGTCAACTCAAAATTCAAGCTACATTATTTGGCACTAAATATTATAGACAAATAGGAAAACTGTAAAACAACTGTTAGAAATATATTCACTATCTACTAGTTACCTTCTCAATTCTAAATTCATAATTTTTTTGCAATCCTTATTGAACAATGAGAAAATTTTAGTAACACCCTTTGTTGAAGAGGTAAGTTCCATGTCATCATCAAAAACCCCAAACAAGCCTTCGCTTTTCTCTATAATATTTAGTGCCAAGTACATGCAAAATAGAAGAGGTGAAAAAATTACTAACCTTGACCATAATTTTTTGAAAAAACAAAGAATATTTAATTGGAATTTATCATATGGTAACGAGTATAATTCCAACGATGCATAGAGATAACTACAAATAGTAAACAAAGGCAAATAATTATATGTGTTTGTATATGCATATGTGTATGTATGTATATGTATATTTATATATGTATATGTATATGTATATCTATATATGTATATATATGTATATGTATATGTATATGTATATGTATATGTATATGTATATGTATAATGTTGATCTATAGAATTCTCTTTTGAGCTATACAGTCTTTTGTACATTGCATTTTTTGCTTAATATATGATAACACTCTATGCAATTTGTGAGGGCTTGCCCGAGCCTACTCACAATGGTTGAAATTGTTGACCACAAGGGTTGGTGGAAGTGGTTGTCTCACTCAATAGTTCTAGAATGCTACAAAATTGCCACATGCACCTCCACTAATTGGTAGGTTTGATACTTCAACAAATGTTGTGTTTTGTAATCTGCACTATCTCCTCCCCCTATTGTTGTTTTAAGTTATTTTCCCACTATGTTTTTTGCCATTCCATACACATCTAACGAAAAATATATATCTTGATAGATTGAAATAAAATGTTTCTTTGTAGTAATATGATGTTGGCCTCGATGCAATCATAGATGGAAAAGGAGATATGAAGGCCATCTGTGGAACAATTTGTGCCTAAAAGACACCCATAGTTGTAACCATAATCAAGGTCTGTTTTATAAATTTATATTTTACTAACTTATACATTTATATTTTACTAACTCTATAATTTATATTTTCCTATATTTATCAACATTATAGACAAATTCTATCTTTTGCAGTTCTTTATTAGCATTCTATGTTTAAAAAAAATTATTGCAGCAAAAAAAACACTAGGAAAATGAATCAAATTGTATGTGAAAATCAACGCATCGAAACATAAACAGATACATATACACATATATATATTAAAGAAAAATAGAGTAATTTTATGAGAGGTATTAGAATAACACTAATTTTTGTTACTAAATACTATACACAACCATTCATCTTCCACATATCGAAGACACCAACTCCACTACCACGAACCCATGCAACTACCAAGGTCCACATCACCACAAAAAATACCAAGCAACCCCCCCACCCCTCGGCTGGAAATCTCTGACATTAAAAAATTGAATTCATAACTAGGCTGATGAGAATCCTGGTTGAAACTTCAAGAAAATGAAAAATAAATTAATCATTTATGCAAAATTACCATGTAAAATGACTTACAGATTTCACAGCACAATAGTTTTTAAACCCTCCATTCTAGTAAAAAAAGGAGCTGAAGGCAACGATTTTAATAATAGTCTACTATAAAACCAACACCACAATGGCTTTTTCCACAATACAACTTAATTAAAGTATACTTTCCAACATTGCAACATTGAATATTGCATTCACTTCATCCACTACCATCATACAACAAAGACAAGATGCATTAACCCTCGTGCGATCAAACATTACTATTCAGTGTTCATGCACCAAGCCCACTATCTCCACCACAACCAACCCATGTAAATATGAAGTTCCATATGCAAGAAAAAAACTTACTTAAGTCACCACCAGTAGAAACATCTACAACACCAACAAATCTAATTCATAGCTAGGCTGATGAAAATCACGACAGAAACTTCAAACATAATTTGTATAAAATGCATATAACACCACATGCTTTATTAGAAATTCAAGCTTCAATGGTTGGTATTCAATACTATGAAGAAATCATCTGTGCAAAATACCCATGTAAAATGACTTCCAAATTCTAGAGTACAACAATTTTAAAACCTCGAAATCTACTATAGAATAGATCTAAGTGTGATGATTCTTGCAATAGTCTAATACTAAACCAAGACCGTAATAGATCTTTCAACAATGCAACTTAACCAATACATTTTCTTCTCATACAGACAAAAAAACATGGAAATTAATAGTTTCTTATAAGGAGGTTGAAATGAATCAGTGAAAAAGAATAGCATGCAATATATTGGAAAGAGAGAAGAAGTGTATGTAATAGTTGTAAGAGGTATTAACATAATACTTAAGAATCAGAGGTATGTTGTTCTTTAGTGATTTCCTAATAGTTCTTTTACAAATTACCTATTTCTCTATAATATTTAGTTCCAAATAATGGAGCTCATATTTAGAATATATGCATTTATATATGTATATATATGTATGTATGTATATGAAACATTGATTTTAGGACCCAAAATGCTTGCTCTCTTCCTAAGTTTTCAACTAGAAAGAGAGAGATTTAGATCCTAAAATGCTAGATGTTCATTCAAAAAAGGACATATATGATGTAATGTGATGTAAATGAACTAAAAAAAATGCAATTGATGGATTAAGATGATCTAAAATGCATGCAAATATGTAATTTATGCCTTGTTTGAAAACATAGTGTGATATAAAGAAACTATGTAATATGAAGAGATTGAAAGAAATATACAAAACAAAAAGTACAGGGTCAAATCTAAGTGCACTTGGATGATGTGTGAGCTTTTTTGAATTTCTAGAATGCTAATGATATTTTTTATTTTTCACAGTGAGACTCATTCACCAAGCATGGTGAATCAATCCTGGTTCTACTAAAAACTTCTAAAAACCTTATTTTGACTGTCGAGAGGTGAAATATCATAAAATAAATTTTAAAGCCTACATGTGGGACTCATTTTCCAAGGGTGGTGAATCATTCCACCTACAAAAATTGGGAAAATTAGGGGAAGATTTTATGGAGTTAGATATGCAATTCTACCTCCTACAAGTCTTTGCTTCTGAAAATGCTAGAATCGGGTCTGAAAGTGACTTTTCCTTGATGATTTGACTTGAACAAAGGGAAGAAGACTTGTATGACTTTGAAATAAAATATTCAATGATTCTCAAGCTTCCAAAGGACCTAAATCTACATACAAACAACACAAGAAGAGAGATTGTTGATTGTTAGGGCATGGGGGTTTTCCTTAGTCAAACCCTATTTAGGTAATTAAACCAAATTGATGAAATAAGTGAATAAGACATGAAAAAATGGAGTAGATTACCTTGTAATGATGATTTATCTTCGATGTTTCTAGAAATACATGTAAATTTTTTCCTTCAATGCTTTTGAATGGAAAATTGAAGATTTTGCTTGACTTGTAGTGAAAGATGAATGATGAATTGATGATGAGAGGTATAATAATGAGATAAGATTGATGGAAGATGAAATATTTGATGGAATTGATCAAATGTAAAAATGAGGTTAAGGATGGGTATGTGCAGGATCATCATGGAAAAAATAGGCCCTTAAGTGGCAAAAAATTCAGAAAAAATAGAGTTAGGCAATTTAATGTAAAAAATTGAATAAGTTATCTATATTATTTAAAAAATATGTTTCAATAGAATTTGTAGAAAATGGAATGTAGTTTCTGAAGCTACTATGTTTTTAAAAAAATAAAATGTATTTTAGTGAAAATTTGAAATTTCAATGCAATAGTACCTTACAGGGAAAAATAAGTAGGTGTGCAATAGGCCACCCTAACCACAAGTCATATTGTTTTATGTAAGATTTTAGATATAAGTAGAGGACTCATGTCCCAATCGCGATGCATATTTTTTTATAATTTTTTCTAGTAAATAATTAATTGCAAATTTTTTTATTACAATTTTTAAAAAATATAAAAACTGCATTATGTCTTCACCTTAACATGGTCAAAACATGTGAAATTCAATTTTTATTTTTAATTCTATAGTACATGTGAAGCATAGAATGTGATGCATGTTTGGATTTCAAAAAATGTGTCTGGATTTGAAAGCTATAGATGTTTTCAATCGGCCTATCAATGAGGGACTTTAGTTGTAATTTGAAATAGAAATGAATAATAATTACTTATTAAATTCAAAATAAACCATAATTTATATTGGTGGAAAGTTGAGAATCTCCTTTAAAAATCCTTTTCATTTCATTAATTTTGGGTAGAAAAAAAGTCATCAGCCACATACACATCATATTGCCACTTTTTGGCCCATCATGATCCTACACATACCCAAATGCCTTTTTCTAGTCAATTGTGCCCTAGTACCCGATTATACTACATCACAGGTTGACATGTAGTGAAAATAAACTTTAAATTTCACTTTTTCGTGCTCAAGGGTCAAAATGGGGGCCAAATAGGATGCATTCGCCAAGCATGGTGAATGGGTCCCACAGGGGCCATTCTAATACCTAGGAAGCTTAGGAGATAGGAAATAAGGTTTAGATGCTATCTTGTTGGGTGTTTGATCAATTAAAGCCTTGGGATGCACAATTTTTGTTGATAAAGGACTATTAATGATGATGTAAATGTTT
>VDFB02047230.1:174120161-174207072 GCA_007258455.2 Sequoia sempervirens
TTTTGCACCTTGACTAGGCCTCTAGCCCAACTAGGCCTCCAGCAGTGGTTTTTGAACTTTTCTCACAACTCCAAAGGACTCCCCAAAAAAATGACTGATTTAGATGTCTTTTTAGATGATACATAACATACCCAAATCTTGTTGGCACTTTTTTTGGATCAGATTCCCCAACACCTGTTGTTTCCTCAAAATCTAGGCCTAATTAGGCCTCTTTTTCAAAGCAAACCCTCTCTAAACTCAACCCCTGACTATGAAACTTTCAAAAGTCTCTTAAAACATTCTCAAACCAAGGATTTTCAAGTTTTTATACTCCTATTTCACCCTCAACATGCTCAAACACAAAACCCTCAATAAATTGCCTCAAAACTAGGGCCTTTTGAAATCTAGCCTTCCCAACACTTCCAGAACCTATTTTTGGACTTTTCACCAATAAATCAACATTTTTTAACTATTCAAACTCAAAAATATGCCCTTTGTTAAGGCAGATCTCCTGGTGCTACACTTTAGGAACCATTTTCATGCACTTTTCCTTGCTAAAACTCGGTGTACACATTAGAATTCCTCTTCCCTACACATTAGATTTTTATATTTGTATTATACATGTTAGAATAGATCCATTTCAAAATTTACAGCATCATTTCTTCATGAAATGGATCAAACATCCATGAAAACCACCAAAAAATAGTGAAAATTTGCACTTTCTTGAGGACAGTCAATAATATAATGTAAGAAACAGATTTCTAACATCTATCAGGGCATTCAAAAGGTTAAATGAATGTAAATACAAGTCTCTAATTCATCCAATGGAGCTTATCTTCAGTAGAAATCAATTGATCATCAAATGAGCACAAGAAAATGCAAAAAAAATGAAGTTTTTATTGATTTTCTGTAGCAGTCTATACAACACTTAGAATATCAGCCAACAGCCCATACAAATGAATTTTCCAACCTTAAAAACCCTTCCCAAAACTGTCCCAACTTATTAGAATTGGTTTTATTACATTATTAGTGCTAAATCATCAAAAACACACTTTCCCGCCAAAGTTGGATTTTGAAATTTTGAATTCTCCAACTTGAAATTTATTGAACCCCTATCAACTATAAATCTTATAAACTATTACATGGCATTATTCAACCTTATTTGACTGAATTAGAACATAAAAACACCTAACTAGTCTCTTAGGACACCATTTGTCAAATACAATGCACTTTGGTCCTATGGTCCTTATCAAGACCCTTAGGACTTTTGACTCCTTTAACATTTTTATCCAATTCAAAAGCCATTATAGGCTTTAGGATGTTATAATGGATGCTCTAAGATGCTTGAAAAGTCTTCATGACCCCTACATCCTCGTGGCCCTTGAAGTGTTCCTTGAAGAGCTTGGGTGCTCCTGCACCATTCTCAAAAAGAAAGAAAAAGTTCTTGCCCCAAGAAGTATCCAACTTGTTGCTGACATAATACTCCTTGTTCCTATATGTTTGCACCTTCTGATTACCAAGCATGAAATCTCCCCAAGTTACCTTCTTCCTTTTATTCCAACCTGCATTCATGTCACTCAACATGTTAGTGTCAAAAATCTATTTTGTTTGTCCTTTTTGCTGCTTGAACTCAGTCTGATTTTGTGCCCTGTTTCTGCCTATATGCCACCGATTTCCTTGTGAAGAAACACCACCCCTATAACCCTCAACAATAGTTAATTCAATACTTCCAATCTTAATACTATCCAAGTCCCAAAGATTCTGATTTTTAGGACTGTATGCTTCATATCTCTGCTGCAATTTACTAGTTTTCAGCCAACCAGTGTCTTCCCCTGTCCTACCCTGCACTTTAACCTAAAAATTCTTCTCAAAATAGATCACAAAACTCTCATTAGATTGATCCAAAGGAAAAGGAACCAACTTATATCTACTATCTCCTTTATGCACCAAATAGGTATTATGGAATCCATCATGCAATGTCCTTCTAGCATACTGCCATGGTCTCCCTAAGATGATATGACCACAAGTCATTGGAATGACATCACAAAGCACCCTGTCATGATAAGATCCAATTGAAAAATCTACATAATCCCTCTTACCATTCTCTACATGCTGCATTTGAGTTACCCAAGTGGCCTTGTAGGGAGTAGGGTGATCAAAAGTTTCAATATCCAACTTGGTTACCATATTAGTTGAAACTAAATTGCTGTGACCCTGAATCTATGAGCAATCTACATATTTTACCATGACTGAGACAATTAGTCATAAAGATAGTTACCTTTGGTTCTTGATGAAGTCTTTCTCCTTGCTTGATCATAAGAAACTCACCATCAGTCACAGGGTCTGCCATAAATGTTTTTGGTTCCTCCTTCTTGTCTTCTTCTTCTTGTACCAAATTAGCTCTCCTTTCTCTACCCTTATCAGCTTGTTCCCATTTATGACACTTGAAGGAAGGATGTCCTAGTTCATTGCAATTGAGACACCTCCCTGTGAATGTGCCTCTACCTTGCCCAAATCGGCCTCCTCCTCTAGGAGTGTATCCTCCTCTTTGATCAGAAAACACCTCTTTGCCTTTGTCATTGCTGCTCTTGTCATTGCTGCCTTGTCCTTGTTCTCTATTACCTCTGCCCCTGTTTCAACTACCTCCTCTTACACCATTGTTGGATCTTTCTTGCTTCCTCTTCACCTTTTCTTCTGCTCTAATGGCCAACTGAAAACATTCTCCTAATGTCCTTGGTAATTGCAAACCAATCTCATCTTGTAGATTATACCTCAAGCCATTGATATACCTGGATACTTTCTCATCTTCTTCCTCATAACCTCCTCTAATACTAAGCTTGTGAAATTGCTCAGTATAGGACATCACATCCATGTCCTTTTGTCTTAAATTCTACCTCATCCTCTTCACATGAATTGTGTAATCAGATGGTAGGAATTTCTCTTTGACCAAACTCTTCATCCTTACCCATGTAGAGACTTTTTCCAATCCTCAAGCCATCCTATCATTCTGAAAACTAGTCCACCATGTCAATGCTGTGCCTCTCAACTTGGTTTTGGCAAACTTAACCTTCCTCTCATCATCCATCTCTTCAAACTCAAAGTAGTTTTCTATGGCATCAAGCCATCCCAAAACCCTCTTCACTATCCATCTTCCCTTGATAGATAGGAAAATCTATGTGACTCTTTCCTCCATGACCTTGCACTGCTTTCAACAACCTCACTAACCTCCTTTCTTCAGGGTCTTCTATCTCACTTGCAAGTGGTTCTTGATTTACCCTCACATGCTCTTCATCTTCATCATTATCTTCTTGGTTTTCTTGCTCTTCTCTTCTATTTCTCTCAAGGTTGTTTATCCTTGCTTGCATAGTATCTCTCTCCCTTCTCCATTGCCTTTCTTCCCTTGCTCTGGCCTGCTCTCTTTTTGCTTCTTGTTCTCTTCTTTCTCTCCTTTCCCTTTCCAAGGTTTCCCTTAACTCCTTCAACTCTCTTGCTAGTTGATTTTTTGGTGCCATTGCTGATTCTTCAATCCCTAAAGGGCCTACTCACTGCTCTGATACCACTCTAATGCAGAGGGGATGGGAACTTTAGGAAAACAACACAATGATTTCAAATATCACAACAATGCACTCTCAATCACCCTTATAGAAACAAGGCTTAATGGCTCACTTATAACTTATATGCTTCCTTATGGACCCAAACCTTGGGAGTTCTCTTAATAGACTCATAGAAACTTGTCTTGAATGTTTACAAATCCCCAACCCTTTGTCTTAAGCACAACTCACTTTCTCCACCTTGACTAGGCTTCTAGCCTAGCTAGGCCTCCAGCGGTGGTTTTTGAACTTTTCTCACAACTCTTCCAAAGGACTCCCCCAAAAAAGGACTGATTTAGATGTCTTTTGAGATGATACATAACATACCCAAATCTTGTTGGCAGTTGTTTTGGATCAGATTCCCCAAAACATGTTGTTTCCTCAAAATCTAAGCCTAATTAGGCCTCTTTTTCAAAGAAACCCCTCTCTAAACTCAGCCCATGACTATGAAACTTTCAAAAATCTCTTAAAAAATTCCCAAACCAAGGATTTTCAAGTTTTTATACTCCTATTTCACCCTTAACATGCTCAAACACAAAACCCTCAATAAATTGCCTCAAAACTAGGGCCTTTTGAAATCTAGCCTTCCCAACACTTCTAGAACCTATTTTTGGACTTTTCACCAATAAATCAACATTTTTCAACTATTCAAACTCAAAAATATGCCCTTTATTAAGGCAGATCTCCTGGTGCTACACTTTAGGCACCATTTTCATGCACTTTTCCTTGCTAAAACTCAGTGTACACCTTATAATTCCTCTTCCCTGCACATTAGCTTGTTATATTTGTATTAAACATGTTATAATATATCCATTTAAAAAATTTCAGCATCATTTCTTCATGAAATGGATCAAACATCCATGAAAACCACCAAAAAATAGTGAAAATCTGCACTTTCTTGAGGATAGTCAATAATATAATGTAAGAAACAGATTTCTAACATCTATCAGGGCATTCAAAAGGTTAAATGAATGTAAATACAAGTCTCTACTTCATCCAATGGAACTTATCTTCAGTAGAAATCAATTGATCATCAAATGAGCACAAGAAAATGCAAAAAAAGAAGAAGTTTTTATTGATTTTTTGTAGCAGTCTGTACAACACTTAGAATATCAGCCAACAGCCCATAAAAATGAATTTTCAAACCTTAAAAACCCTTCCCCCAACTTTCCCAACTGATTATAATTGGTTTCATTACATTATTAGTGCTAAATCATCAAAAACACACTTTCCCGCCAAAGTTGGATTTTGAAAATTTGAATTCTCCAACTTGAAATTTATTGAACCCCTATCAACTATAAAGCTTCTAAACTATTACATGGCATTATTAAACCTTATTTGACTGAATTAGAACATAAAAACACCTATCTAGTCTCTTAGGACACCATTTGTCAAATACAATGCACTTTGGTCCTATGGTCCTTATCAAGACCCTTAGGACTTTTGACTCCTTTAACATTTTTATCCAATTCAAAAGCCATTATAGGCTTTAGGATGTTATAATTGATGCTATGAGATGCTTCAAAAGTCTTCATGACCCCTGCATCCTCCTGGCCCTTGAAGTTTTCCTTGAATAGCTTGGGTGCTCCTGCACCAAAGCTAAAGTTGAATGATCAATTTGATGGATTAATGATGATGATAACATTGTTGCAGATACACAACAATGCAAGGATTTGACTGATCAAGATTGATAATGATAACATTGTTGAATATGCAGAACAATGCAAGGATAGTGTTAAGCAACATAAGGATTGAGATGTTGATTAGATTGACGATGATAACATTGTTGAGGATGCACAACAATGCAAGGATAGTGTTAAGCAACACAAGGATATCCTTAGATGATTTTTTTATTGGATTTGATTGATCATGATTGATGAAGCTTGATTTGGAACAAAAGTTGTTTGCATGATTTGAAGTGACATTTGAAGGGTGTGTTAGGTGTGATTGATATTGATTGTTTGGATCAATGTTCGATGAGAGATGGAGCTTGATAAGGAATGTGTGTTCATCAAAATATGCCATGGGCTAGTGATTTGGAATTTTTCTCAGAAATGGTTTGACCAATTTGGTTTCACGTTTGTCAATGTTTGGATCGCCACATAAGTTGGAGGATATAGATCAAATTTTATTCCTAAAGCAAGATGTAGATATCTACCCCAAGTGTCTAGTAATGTATGTAATGTCATGGGTGGATGCTCAGATAAGTGTATGGATGGATGGATATGGATTATCTTGCAATAAGATAAGGTGTTCAGATAAAGAATGCTCGTTTGGATAGTGCTTCATGGCTCAAATAACACTAGGTAGGATAGGATCAATGAAAACAACCCATGTCAAGATGTTTACCATAAGCAAGTGTAAAGTGTGTCCCAAACTTTCATCTAGATCAAGATAACTTGGATGATGGATGCAGGAAAATAAAGATGTATTGGATAAATGGTTCATGGATTAAATGGATTTATTATGGCTAAAATGCATGGAATGTTGGCTTTATTATAGATGGGATAAGATTCTTTCACCTGAAGTGGCACACGTAGATGCTCGATTCTACACATGATGCCTATTTGCTAGGTTTTCATCATGGTCTTGCCCAAAGCACCGCCCATGTTTTTTTCACTAGAGGATGATTTTTATCTTTACTTTTTTTGATCCTTTTTTTGATTTTTAGATTTTCATATATATATATATATATATATATATATATATATATATATATATATATATTTCAAAAGATTTTAAGCTCATGCTGAATCACAAGGTGCTACTGATGTAGATGCCCCTATCATAGTGTGCCATCGATAGCATACTTGAAGAAGTTTCTTTGCTAAGATACGTGCACTTGAATACAAATTTTTAGATTCTTGATCTGCTTCATCGATACCGGGGTTAACTTTGTCTTTGTGCGCACATCCCAATAGAGTGCATTCTGAATCATTATGATGAATGGTTTTTGCCAATACACGATCAATTTGAGAATTGGATATCATGCGTGGAGGTGTGGATGGAATTTGTTTAGGGATAAAAGATGGATTAGTTGACAACTTGGAATCTTTGACTCTCTAAACTTGGGAAGATGAGCAATGATGGGTTGATATGAAAGTGAGCATGGAATTAGGTCCAACTGCTTGATACACTTTGTACGTCGCTTGAAAATCTTGCTTTTGCTTTTGTGGACCTCTTTTATAGATACTTTTCCCATTTTTATTTTTCCCCATAGTTTCTTTCACTGATGGAGTTTGATAAGGATGATCTTTCTTTGTATTTTTTGGTATCCATTTGTATTTGATTTGTCCATTATGCTTTCCAGCTTTTGTTTCTTTGATAACATTCTTCGTACTTTGATTCAATTCTTTCTTTTGATGTTGGTCCCAATTTGTGGATGGGGTGATGGGTGGATCAAGATTCATGTCGTGGCTAGTTGTAGTATTGGCATTGGTTTCATCATAAGGAATCTTTGTGCTCCCTATGTTGACATTTACTTGAGACATAGTTTCCCCCAATATTGTCGAAGTAATACTTTCATGCTTTGATTCCTCCTGTTCCAAGAGCTCTAGTTTAAAATGCATTCTTTAATAAATGACCATTGCAGATGATGTTATTTCGATTGGATGCTCTGCCAACTCTGAAATATCTTGTTTTTTCTGACCTGTTTCCTTGATTGGATACTTTTGGATATCTTTATTCATGATGTCCTTAGTTTGAATTGGGGATATATCCGATCCTAATGTTGACAACTCAGTCTAATTGTAGGAATCAGTAACCTGCTCTTTTTGTGTAATAATGTCAAGAATAAAGGAATCCTATTTTGAATGAAGATCATCTACGTGTCCATCCATACAAAGCATCTCATGGGTAGATGAAGGAATATGTGCTATGTGGATGTGACCATCAATTTTGACATCTTGCATAGATAGGAGAGTATTCATTACATCATTGTAGTATCCTAGAGATATGAATTCTTGGTCTCGATTAATTTCGGAGTTGCTTTCGACATGCTTTGGATCAAATTCTTGACATGTGTCAACTTCAAAGGATGGATTGCTTCTAAAGGGTTCTTGGATGTCATCCTTATACATAGGAAGTGGCTCAATATCTTCAAGTGTCGATTTCAAGGTTCCTTCAGTATTTGTAACCATGAGGTCAAAGGGGGTCAGCATATCTTGGAAAGGACCATTGCTAGACTTTGGTGAAAATTTTGAATCATGCTTTGGAATAAAGTCTTGATATATGTCCTCTAACTCATAAGGCGATGTAGAGACATTTTCAACATGATCATAGGTCAATGGATCATGCATTATGTCAATAGGATCAAATAATCCTAACACTCCTTGAAATAATGATATTGCTATCAAGATTCAACCGTGTAAGTTTCGAGTCAAACTCCTTGAAATAGATTACTAAAAAGTGGCTCTTGATGTATGGTGAGTTGATCATCAGATGGGGTGGAAACATCTTCAAGGTGTGGGTATGTGTAGGATCATCATGGAAAAAATAGGCCCTTAAGTGGCAAATTTTTTTGAAAAATCAGTGTTAGGAAACTTGACGTAAAAATTTGAATAATTTATCTATATTATTTCAAAAATATGTAAGAATAGAATTTGTAGAAAATTGAATGTAGTTTCTAAACTACTAGGTTTTATAAAAAAAATAAAATCTATTTGGTGAAAATTTGAAATTTCAATGCAGTAGTACTTAAATTTCAGGGAAAAAATAAGAAGTAGGTGTCGTCTACCCTAACCATAATAAAATGATAAAAAATTTATAAGATTTTATATATAAGTAGAGGACTCATGTCTGAATGTGATGCCTATTTTTTTGTAATTTTTTTCCAAGTAAATAATTAATTATGGATTTTTATTACAACTTTTAAAATATAAAAAACTCGTATGTCGACCACCTTAACTTGGTCAAAACTTCATAATTTATTTTTTCTTTTTTAATCCTATATTATGAAGCATAGAATGTCACGCATGTTCTGGATTCAAAAATGTGATACTGTTTGAAAGTTATAGATGTTTTTCAATCAGCCTATCAATCAGGACTTTAGTCGTAATTCTAATAGAAAATAAATAATAATTATTTATTACATTCAAATTAAAGTATAATTTATATTGGTGGCAAGTTGAGAATCTCCTTTAAAAACCCTTTTCATTTCATCAATTTTGGGTAAAAAGAAAGTCGTCAGCCACATACCCTACAAATACCAATAATATTGCCACTTTTTGGCCCATCATGATCCTGCAGATACCCGTGTTCATCAATGGAAAGATCTTGATCATTTTTTACAACAATTGTGGCAAAGATATTGTGAATTCCTTCAACCATATGGTCAAGTGATGTTGAAATTTCTTGAATTGGATCATCATCGAATATTGTTGATGGATTTTGATCATGATTCAAAAGTGACTCTTGACCTATGTTGATTTGATCTTCAGACGAGATAGAAACACCTTTGATGTGCTCTTCGATGGATAGATCTTGATCATTATTTTCAAAAATTATGGTGGAGGAATTTCCAATGTCTTCACCCAAAGGGTCAAATGATGTTGATGTTTCTTGAATTGGATCATTGTTGGTTGGTGGATTTTGATCATGATTGAAAAGTGACTCTTGACATATGTTGATTTGATCTTTAGACGAGATAGAAATATCTTCAATGTGCTCTTTGATGGATAGATCTTGACCCTTGCTCTCAATAGTTGTTATTTTTTGTGTTTGTGCTTGTGTTTTTTGGGTAGCTTGAGAGGCTTGTTGAGCTTGTGTTGCTTGTTGCATGGCTAGATATTGTTGGATGGGCTTTTGGTAGGTCTGGTGAGATTATAGTGCAATGTCATATTGTCTTGCTACATTTGGTTTGGTGGTATTGGTGGCGGATTCAAAATCGTGTTGAATGTAGTGACAAGTGTTTGAGATACACTTGAAGCGATCCTGGTAGTGAGGGGTTGAGATGTGATAGCTGTGATAGGAGTGGTTGGAGTGATCAAGGTGATAGGAATGATCAGAATGACTGAGGTGATAGATCCGTGGGAGGCCATATTTTGATTTGTCAGGATTGATGTTTTTATTTGATTAGATACCATCTATTGGTGCGATGTTGATGGTATATTCAAAGGATTTGATGTAATGGCTTGATTGGTGTTAGGTGGATTGATTTGGATGGAGGGATTGGTGCTAAGTAAAGGGGGAAGCCCTAAACCAAGGAATGATGTTGATATGGGTAATGGCGGTGGAGATGTCTCTTGGCACAATGACTCAACTATTTTGGTAAGTTTAGCAATTTGATCTTGCCAAATTTGAACTAGACTTCATTGATATAGTTGATTTTGCTTTTAATTAAGCAGATTTGGAGTGTGTGCTTGTGTTTGATTTTAGACAATGTTCTGATTTGGGATGACACTTAGATTTGGCATGATAGGTTGAAATTGAACATTGTTGATGTTTGGAATCACATTGCCTTGATTTAGGTAACTTTGATTTTGCATAGTGTTACCTTGACTTGGAGTCATTAACATCTTGTTTGGATTTTGAACAATATTCATATGATTTGCAACCATATTTATCCAAAATTTTGCCACTTTCATGTTTCGAAAACTTGTACTTGGTACATTCTCCTTTGGCATGTAGGGATTTGGTGGGATGATGTTGTTCATTTGAAGGCTCATGCATTGATTGTTCGGTTGAAAGACTTGTAGGTTTTCATTTAGATCTACCATTGGGAAATGTGTTCCAATTTTTTATTTGGGCATACTCACACTTTTTGTGCCATAAACATTTGTAGAAGGTAATACACTCTAGCACTCGGAAAATTAAGAGTGTTTTCAAACCAATTAACTCAGCATTAAAGAGAAATTAAGAGTATTCTAAATTTATTCAAACCATTATAAATATGTTTCCATAAAGTCAACATTTCTCATAACACTTCCAAATGAAATAAAGAGAATTTTAAATTGCATTTCATATAATAATATCATCAATGTAATGTATCAAAACATAAGTATTTCAATGACTTTCTCATATAAATAAATTCAACCTCACTTGGAGGAATCAATCCTTCTAATAGAAACATCTCTTCTATGCCAAGTATAAAGTTTTAATCTCTCAAAATCAATGTTACTTTAAATACTTTCATTTCAAATTTCAACAAGAATGTCAAGATGCATATACATTTACAATGGGCTTCACAAGCCAAATCTTAATGATACATAAGTACATCAATAGCAAATAATCTTGGAACCACCAACCACTGTGACACCTTGGTCTTCTTGCGAGCTGGGGCCAAGAATGTGATTCAGGCGCCTTTTCTGCCCAACCACGAATTCCATGACTTCCCCGGGTCCCTTCCTAACTCGAAGGAATCCCCGACCCTGCATAAAGGAGCCTAGCAACCCGAAACAGTAAAACAGGAGGGAACTCTCGGTGCGTGCCTGATGCCTATATGCATTTCTAACATGAAATAAACACATTTCTTGCAACAGGAGGTGGCAAAGACTCAAATAAATTTCTAGGCTTTTAAAACAAACAACCCATCTATTTCAATGGTACAGTGCTTGGCCAAGAAAATTAATACAAGTAAATGGTAGATTAGAAAAGGTAATACTATCGTCTCTGTTTGCCCACCTTCGGCACCCTGTCCCGGAAGTTACCATAGTGAAGTATAAATACTAAAGCAAAAACTTTATACATTTTCATACATGTTTCAATAATTAATTCTTCAAAGAATTTCAAATGCGAATTTCAGAACATCCCTTGTAATTCAATTGTAAGATATCATTTATTCTTTGAAAAGTAACCCTTTTGATTTGGATAAAGGCTTTGTTTTAAAGAAGAACATGTATATATTGATACTTTTCAGTGTACTAATAGAAAGAAAGAATAGTGTTTTCTGTTTTCAGTATGCATTTCTTTTTCTTTCCAAGCTCAAGCTGACAAACAGTTTAATTCCCAAATTCAATGCAGGTTATAGAATAATAATAATATAGTGATACGGTGCAATTTATTCAGTAATTCTAAGGTTTGAAAGATAGACTTTCATTCAGATTTTTGTGTTGTATTCCTCTACTCAGGATTGTACTGCTTTAAAGTAATCAAGATGGTGTCTCAAAAACATTTCTGTTTCTTGTTTCAGGTTTAACAAATCTGAGAAGTTCATGCTACTTTCTGGAAATGAGTTTAACAGAGTTCATATTATTTTCTGTTCTGGAAATGAGTTAAACAAAGTTCATACTATTTTCTGTTCTGGAAATGAGTTAAACAGAGTTCATACTATTTTTTGTTATAGAAATGAATTAAACAGAGTTCATACTATTTTGTGGCACATATGTGCACGGATAACTATATATATATGTATACATATTATATATAGATATATATATATATATATATGTGTGTGTGTGTGTATGTGTATGCAGTCAATTGTATATGTATATATATATACATATATATATATGTATGTGTAAAATTCATGTATAGCTGTGTATACTTTGAAGTAAGAAATTCTGGTTTTCAAAATCTGATTGAAGAATTCACTGGTCGTGCACACAGAACAGGATATTTTCCATGGTTTCCTTACTGGCATTGAGCGACTAAAGGGCTCAGGGGAAGCCCTTGCCCCTCCCATGGGGAGGGGGCAGGCTGTGAGGGGCTCGCGCCCTCTCCACAGGCCGCGGCCTGTGGAGGGCGCGAGCTTCCCACAGTCCACGACCTTCCCATGGGGAGGGAAAGGGAATTAATCCCTTATCAATTTCAAAACTCAAAAAAAAGAAAGACATTTGCCTAGTATAAACTGCATTCAGATTTATCTCAAGACATTTTGATTTTTATTTACATGACATAATTTTTTTAAACAAACCAGATATGGAGACATATAATTGTAATTACACTTGAGAAAAATGCAGACATGCCACAGAACGAAAACCCTAACTCTGAAGAAGGAATGCATATTCTATAATTGCAACATAGAGTAGTAAGCTGATACCCAGATTTCAAAACAAATTTGGAAAAATTTCACAGATGTTTGCACTCTAAACAGAGGATAAAACATGTCCTACTGCATTTTTTACAATAAAATTAAAAGAAGGCATAGCAATGAAGAGAACTTGGCACAATTTGCTTCCAATGCAGATGTTCCACAATACCTTCTTCGCCTCTCATCCAGAGCTCTTCGATATGATTCAATTCAAAATTATCTTTTCTTTCTTAAAGCCCTCTTCCTCTTTTCTGAGGATCATGCATAAAATTTCCAGATGACAGCAGTTTCCAAGGATTGGCACATGCCCAGTGAATTGTTGGTTTTAAGACAAAATTTCCAGAGCCCAATGTTCTCTCGGGCTGTTCATTCTTCAATATTTTTTTTTTTGGAAAATTTATATACAAAACTAAATTATATCCTTATTTTATGCTAACTCTAAGTTTTTATTTATGAAACCACAATATTCTATTTTATTTATCTTATTTTATTTTTAATCATATTTCTTTTAAAACAGAATCCTTTTCCCTTTTTGTTGCTCAAATAAAATGGAGATTAATAAAATAAAATAAGCCATATTATTTCACAATTTAATTAAACCATAATTTTAAATTTGATATGCTAATCATTTTCATGCAATCACATTGTAAAAACAAACATGACCTAATGCAGCTACATGATTTAAGTGGTGTGTGCGTAACCGAGAGTTTCTCCTCTTTTACCCTGTCGAGAAGCTAACCTCCTTTTCCTCAATCACACTCTTGTCCTTCGATCTCCTTAGCCTTCGATCACCTGCCACTCAAATGCACTCAGGCGTGCAAAACAAAAGTGTATTAGTAACCATTGTAGAAACAATAATTAAATCAACATTTCTATTTTATATGAATGCATTCATAATTCTTGAAAGAAAACAATTATATTAAAGCATTGCTCTTAACACATATCATACTTCGTATATTAAATCTCATAAGGTCATGGTCAAACATTATCAAAATAAGTCATGGTCAAAATAAGTCAATGGTCAAAATAAGTCATGATCAAAATAAGTCAATGGTCAAAATAAGTCATGATCAAAATAAGTCCATGGTCAAAATAAGTCATGATCAAAATAAGTCAATGGTCAAAGTAAGTCAATGTATGAGACGTGACATCCTTCCCCCCTTGAGAAGAGACATCGTCTCGATGTCTAAAAGCAAATTACATAGCAAAATTGAGATATCAGTACTTCGTAAGTCTCTATAAAAGAAAGTATAGTATGCTAAGGTCTCAAATGAGGAAAGAGTCTGTCTATATCCTCTGCATTCTCCCAGGTGGCATTATCCACTGAATACTGGTCCCACTGGACCCTGTATTGTGTAATGTCTCTATTACGCAACTTAACGTTGCGCTCTTCCAGAATCCTGACGGGTTCCACCTGTATCACCCCTGGGTCCTGGACCAGCAATGCACACCAATCAAGGATATGAGCAATATCTGGATGGTATGGCTTAAGTACTGAAACATGAAACACATTATGTATCCAGGATAGAGCTGGTGGCAGAGCAAGTCTGTAAGCAACTGGATTCACCACCTCCAAAACACCAAAGGGACCAACAAATCTAGGAGCCAACTTAGAGTTCTTGCCGAAAGAGATTGAACTCTTATGCGGCCGAACCCTTAAAAAGACCTTATCTCCTGCAGAGAACTGTCTAAAACTCCGGTTCTTATCTGCTAGACTTTTCTTTCTATCCGCAGCCTGCTTCAACTTTTCCTTAATGATTTTCATTTGGTCTTCCATTTCTCTGAGCATCTCAGGGCCAATCACCACCCTGTCTTCTACTCTGTCCCAACTAATGGGTGTCCGACATTTATGTCCATAAAGGGCTTCAAAAGGTGCCATGCCCAAAGAAGCATGGTAGGAGTTGTTGTAAGCAAACTCCACCAAAGGAAAATACTCCTCCCACTTATATTGCTGCTCCATACAGTACATGCAGAGGAGATCTTCTACTACCTGGTTCACCCTCTCTGTCTGACCATCGGTCTGAGGATGATATGCGGAACTGAAATTTAATTTGGTTCCTAGGGATGAGTTTAATGTAATCCAAAACCTAGAAGTCATTCGAGTGTCTCGATCCGAGATGATCGTCTCTGGCACTCATGCAACCGGAAGATTTCCTGGACAAATTTTCTTACTAAAACCATTGATCCATCCTTGAGATTTCCCGGAATGAAATGGGCAACCTTTGTCAATTTATGTACTACAACCAAGATGGTATCATGTTATTTTTTAGACATTGGTAGCCCCTGTATAAAATCCATAGTGATAACCTGCCATTTATACTCTGGTACCCTGTGAGGATATAAGAGTCCTGCCAGATGTACATGCTCAACTTTGACTTGTTGGCACTCCAAGCATCGGGTGACATGGGACGTAATATCCCTTTTAAGTCCTGGCCAGAATTATAGTGGCCTAAGTCCTTCCATCATTTTTGTAATACCAGGATGTCCTGAGTATGGTGCATTGTGAAATTCTTCTAGCACCAACTCTCTCAAGTTTGCAGAACTAGGAATGTACATTCGTCCCTGGTACCTCAAAAGTCCATCTGATTCTAACATATATCCCTCATATCGACGATCGGAGGGATTTACCCCAAGGGCTTGTTTCACCTTTTCATAATGTTCGTCCCCATAGGAGGATTGCACTACTTGTTGCCTGAAATCTGATTTTATGGTAACCATGGCTGCAAGGTGTCTCCTTCTACTCAGGGCATCAGCCACTCTGTTTTCCTTACCTTTAATATATTCAATCCCAAAATCATACTCACTCAGGAATTCCAGCCATCGCCTTTGTCGGCATTGAGATTAGGTTGAGTGAAGATGTATCTCAATCCTGCATGGTCTGTCTTAAGTTCGAAAGGATTTCCCAAGAGATAATGCCTCCACATTTGTAAAGCATGGACTATGGCTGCCAATTCTAAGTCATGTGGCACATAATTTAATTCATGCTGTTTTAACTTCCTTGATTCATAAGCTACCACTTGTCCTTCTTGCATAAGAACTACACCTACCCCTTCTCCTAATGCATCAGTAATAACTGTAAAATGGCCATTCGGATCTGGCACAACTAGGATGGGTGCGGTAGTGAGTTTCTTCTTAAGCAACTGAAAAGCTTTCTCACATTTATCGCTCCATTCAAACTTCTTTTCCTTCTTCTGTAGTGCAGTGATGGGAGCTGCGATTGTCGAGAACCCCTGAACAAAATTCCTATAGTATCCTGCAAGTCCCATGAAACTTTGAACTTCAGAGACATTTTGCGGGGCCGGCCAATCCATAATTGCCTTAATCTTCTCCGGATCCACTCTTACCCCTTCCGCTGAAATCACATGACCTAAATAATGCACTTCGGATTGGAAGAAGGTACATTTAGACATTTTTCCATACAGCTTATGTTCCCTTAGACGCTGCAACACAATCCTCAAATGCTTCTCATGTTCTTCCTCTGACTTAGAATAGATCAAAATATCGTCAAGAAAAATTAGGACAAAATTATCCAAACAATCTTCGGAAGACACTATTCATCAGGTTCATGAAAGCTGCAGGAGCATTACTTAGCCCAAATGGTAGCACAGTAAACTCATAGTGCCCATACCTGGTTCTGAAAGCAGTTTTGTGAATGTCTTCTTCCTTCAGTCTCAACTGGTGGTATCCTGATCTTAAATCAATTTTTGAGAATACCTTGGCATCTTTCAACTGATCAAATAAATCATCGATGCGGGGAAGCATATATTTATTCTTGATAGTGACCTTGTTAAGCATTCTATAATCAATGCACAACCTCAAGGTACCATCCTTCTTTTTCACGAAGATGACGGGTGCTCCCCAAGGTGACACGCTTGGCCTAATAAGACCTTGCTTCAGTAATTCCTCTAGTTGGGCCTTGAGCTCAAATAATTCTGTTGTATTCATCCTGTAAGGAGCCTTAGACTGAGGTTCTGCTCCTGGAATCAGATCAATAGAAAAATCAAACACACGCTTAGGCGGGAGCTCAGTCAATTCTGTAGGAAAAACATCCTCAAATTCTTTCAGAATGGGATGATCATTAATTGAGGATTCTTTCTCATCAAGGTCCTTGACTTTTATTGCAAAGATAGAGCATCCCTTCCGACTTGCCTTTTTCAACTGCATGGCGGATACTTGCCTAAGCTCTAATCGCTTTTTAATGCCACAAAGCTCCACTTGGTTTCCTCGGTCATCGAGACACTTAATTGACTTCTCTTCACAATCTACAAGAGCTTTATGTTCAGAGAGCCAATTTATCCCTAATATCACATCGTAAGACCCTAATGGTGCAACATACAAGTTCACCTGCTTCTGAAGGTTAGGGAGTTCAAGTTTGCTGAAATACATGCATTGCTCTACCCTCTTCTCTACCCGGTTTCCATACTGAACTTTCCAAGAATTTTCCATAAAACTTGGTCTAACTGATATTTTAGTCAAAACATGAGGGTCTATAAAACTATCAGTAGCACCTGTATCAATCAGAATAGAAACAGGGCATCCAAATAATTTACTCGATAACTGGATGGGAGCTTCTTGATAATCTGCCTGGCGATTGTCAACCGCTACATGAATATGATGCTGATTTTTGTTATTTTGCTTGTTATTTCTCTGAGGGAACACACTGGCGTAATGCTCGCCACCACAAGTATAACATCCTCCACGAGGTGCCTTGGGTTTGTCAGAAAAATCTCTCCTATTATTATCATTCCTCTTATTGTAGTTGCCCTTCTTGTTGTTATTGTTCCTGCTTCCTTCATTGCGGTCCTGAGGACTACCATCTCTCTTCAAATTTCTGATTTGTCTGTTTTCATTCCCTTGACTGTCCTGTTTGCTCGGACCACCCTGATTGCGATTCCCTTGGGATTTCTTATTGCCATACTTGGCTTCCCTGCTCTTCCTATAGTTAGCATCTTGTTGCAACTTGTGTTCCTATTTGATTGCTAAATCAAAAACTTCATCCATGGTGGCTAGATTGTGCAGATCTATTTCATTTCCAATTTGAGGTCTAAGCCCCAAAATAAATTTTCGGACTCGAAATCTCTCATCATGCTGGTATTGGGGTGCGTACTTAAGCAAGTGAGAGAATTTCTCCCAATATTGAGTCACTGTCATGCCACCCTGTACAAGTACCTGGAATTCTGTCATCTTCTTATCAAAATGAGATTGGGGTAACCACCTCTTCCTAAATAGTTGTAGGAACTTATCCCACGTTACCTTTCCATGCATAAACTGCTTATCCGCCCTTTCATTTTCCCACCAAGTAGCAGCCTCACCGGTGAGTTGATATGAACCCCATTCAGCTTTTGTTTCATCTGAAAGATTTCGTAGGGCAAAATACTTCTCCATTTCTATAACCCAAGCCTCTGCCCCATCTCCAAAGGTTCTCCCATCAAATTTCAGAGGAGCGACCTTCTTTAGGTCTTTTCCCAGCTCCTCAGCCACCCTATTTAGTTTTTCCTCCTTTCCAGGTGGTTCAATATTAGCTTCTCCTTCAGTTTCATTTGCGTTTAATCCTTGATGGCCATCTCTCCTCCCTTGTTCTAATTCCTCAATTCTAGCCCCCTGGCTTTGCAGCAAGGCTAAAATCTGATCTAGTTTATCATTGGGACCTCCACGAGATCCACCAATTCGTTGGTACACTCTATTTTCCATTTTAGGTCACCCTGATTAAGACACAACGTCATACGTAGTTAGGCATAGGTCCTAGAGTTGAACCATGCTGCTCTGATACCAAGATGTAGCACTCAGAAAATTAAGAGTGTTTTCAAACCATTTAACTCAGCATTAAAGAGAAATTAAGAGTATTCTAAATTTATTCAAACCATTATAAATAGGTTTCCAAAAAGTCAACATTTCTCATAACACTTCCAAATGAAATAAAGAGAATTTTAAATTGCATTTCATATAATAATATCATCAATGTAATGTATCAAAACATAAGTATTTCAATGACTTTCTCATATAAATAAATTCAACCTCACTTGGAGGAATCAATCCTTCTAATAGAAACATCTCTTCTATGCCAAGTATAAAGTTTTAATCTCTCAAAATCAATGTTACTTTAAATACTTTCATTTCAAATTTCAACAAGAATGTCAAGATGCATATACATTTACAATGGGCTTCACAAGCCAAATCTGAATGATACATAAGTACATCAATAGCAAATAATCTTGGAACCACCAACCGCCGTGACACCTTGGTCTTCTTGCGAGCTGGGGCCAAGAATGTGATTCAGGCGCCTTTTCGCCCAACCACGAAGTCCATGACTTCCCCGGGTCCCTTCCTAACTCGAAGGAATCCCCGGCCCTACATAAAGGAGCCTAGCAACCCGAAACGGTAAAATAGGAGGGAACTCTCGGTGCGTGCCTGATGCCTATATGCATTTCTAACATGAAATAAACACATTTCTTGCAACAGGAGGTGGCAGAGACTCAAATAAATTTCTAGGCTTTTAAAACAAACAACCCATCTATTTCAATGGTACAGTGCTTGGCCAAGCAAAATAATACAAGTAAATGGTAGATTAGAAAAGGTAATACTACCGTCTCTGTTTGCCCACCTTCAGCACCCTGTCCCGGAAGTTACCATAGTGAAGTATAAATACTAAAGAAAAAACTTTATACATTTTCATACATGTTTCAATAATTAATTCTTCAAAGAATTTCAAATGCGAATTTCAGAACATCCCTTGTAATTCAATTGTAAGATATCATTTATTCTTTGAAAAGTAACCCTTTTGATTTGGATAAAGGCTTTGTTTTAAAGAAGAACATGTATATATTGATACTTTTCAGTGTACTAATAGAAAGAAAGAACAGTGTTTTCTGTTTTCAGTATGCATTTCTTTTTCTTTCCAAGCTCAAGCTGACAGACAGTTTAATTCCCAAATTCAATGCAGGTTACAAAATAATAATAATATACTGATACAGTGCAATTTATTCAGTAATTCTAAGGTTTGAAAGATAGACTTTCATTCAGATTTTTGTGTTGTATTCCTTTACTCAGGATTGTACTGCTTTAAAGTAATCAAGATGGTGTCTCAAAAACATTTATGTTTCTTGTTTCAGGTTTAACAAAAATCTGAGAAGTTCATGCTACTTTCTGGAAATGAGTTTAACAGAGTTCATACTATTTTCTGTTCTGGAAATGAGTTGAACAGAGTTCATACTATTTTTTGTTCTGGAAATGAGTTAAACAGAGTTCATACTATTTTCTGTTCTGGAAATGAATTAAACAGAGTTCATACTATTTTCTGGCACATATGTGCATGGATAATATATATATATATGTATACATATTATATATAGATATATATATATATGTGTGTGTGTGTGTGTGTGTGTGTGTGTATGTGTATGCAGTCAATTGTATATGTATACATATATATATATATATATGTATGTGTAAAATTCATGTATAGCTGTGTATACTTTGAAGTAAGAAATTCTGGTTTTCAAAATCTGATTGAAGAATTCACTGGTCGTGCACACAGAACAGGATATTTTCCATGGTTTCCTTACTGGCATTGAGCGACTAAAGGGCTCAGGGGAAGCCCTTGCCCCTCCCATGGGGAGGGGGCGGGCTGTGAGGGGCTCGCGCCCTCTCCACAGGCCACGGCCTGTGGAGGGCGCGAGCCTCCCACAGTCCACGACCTTCCCATGGGGAGGGCAAGGGAATTAATCCCTTATCAATTTCAAAACTCAAAAAAAAGAAAGACATTTGCCCAGTATAAACTGCATTCGGATTTATCTCAAGACATTTTGATTTTTATTTAGATGACAGAATTTTTAAACAAACCAGATATGGAGACATATAATTGTAATTACACTTGAGAAAAATGCAGACTTTCCACAGAACGAAAACCCTAACTCTGAAGAAGGAATGCGTATTCTATAATTGCAACACAGAGTAGTAAGCTGATACCCAGATTTCAAAACGAATTTGGAAAAATTTCACAGATGTTTGCACTCTAAACAGAGGATAAAACATGTCCTACTGCAGTTTTTACAATAAAATTAAAAGAAGGCATAGCAATGAAGAGAACCTGGCACAATTTGCTTCCAATGCAGATGTTCCACAATACCTTCTTCGCCTCTCATCCAGAGCTCTTCGATATGATTCAATTCAAAATTCTCTTTTCTTTCTTAAAGCCCTCTTCCTCTTTTCCGAGGATCATGCATAAAATTTCCAGATGACAGCAGTTTCCAAGGATTGCCACATGCCCAGTGAATTGTTGGTTTTAAGACAGAATTTCCAGAGCCCAATGTTCTCTCGGGCTGTTCATTCTTCAATTTTTTTTTTTTGGAAAATTTATATACAAAACTGAATTATATCCTTATTTTATGCTAACTCTAAGTTTTTATTTATGAAACCACAATATTCTATTTTATTTATCTTATTTTATTTTTAATCATATTTCTTTTAAAACAGAATCCTTTTCCCTTTTTGTTGCTCAAATAAAATGGAGATTAATAAAATAAAATAAGCCATATTATTTCACAATTTAATTAAACCATAATTTTAAATTTGCTATGCTAATCATTTTCACGCAATCACATTGTAAAAACGAACATGACCTAATGCAGCTACATGATTTAAGTGGTGTGTGCGTAACCGAGAGTTTCTCCTCTTTTACCCTGTCGAGAAGCTAACCTCCTTTTCCTCAATCACACTCTTGGCCTTCGATCTCCTTGGCCTTCGATCACCTGCCACTCAAATGCACTCAGGCGTGCAAAACAAAAGTGTATTAGTAACCATTGTAGAAACAATAATTAAATCAACATTTCTATTTTATATGAATGCATTCATAATTCTTGAAAGAAAACAATTATATTAAAGCATTGCTCTTAACACATATCATACTTCGTATATTAAATATCATAAGGTCATGGTCAAACATTATCTAAATAAGTCATGGTCAAAATAAGTCAATGGTCAAAATAAGTCATGATCAAAATAAGTCATGATCAAAATAAGTCAATGGTCAAAATAAGTCATGATCAAAATAATTCAATGGTCAAAATAAGTCATGATCAAAATAAGTCAATGGTCAAAGTAAGTCAATGTATGAGACGTGACATACTCCCATGTATGGATTGTATAAGTGTGAGTTCTGATAATCAATTGGCATTGTAAGGCTTTGAAAGTTCAATTGATTTGGATTACTCATGATGTATGGTTCAAGTTTGTATTCCATGTTCTCCTTGTGTTTTGACCTTGTTGCAAAAGTGACCTCTAAGGTTCCTAGGGCTAATGATGAGATGAAGGATGAAAGGTGTAAATGATATGAGTGTTGAACAGTTAGGGACCTTGGATCGATGCTAGACTTACAACTTGATTTTGATTGGTTTGATTTGGATAATGAACTTGTAAACCCTAAGATGTTAGAAATGACCTTAGGATGAATTTTTTCAAAGGATTGTTGATTTAACTAAATGTATGAGAAATGATGCATTCCCACACACCTAACTAAACAAATTATTTTGATTTGATTTAAAGATGTACAAGTCTAGAATGATGTTTCCAAAGCTCTAAAGTGTTTGGTGGATGGATTTTGATAGATGTTTAGAATTTGGATGAAGTGTTTGATCTAATCCTAAATGAACATATGAAGGACTTATTTCTGAGACCAAGATAGTGAAGAACATGCCTTTCGCTAAAAGTAATTCAAAATTAGAAGACTAATGTTTGCATGAAAACCATACAACCAAAAGATGCCAATCACATGTGTGGGGTCCAATTGATTCAATCTTTGCTTAATGGATTCTTTTTATCACAAATACTTTCTTGATTAGGTTTTCAACTGAATGTCCATTGTCCTAATTTTCTTTCATCCCACAAAGTGCATTATGTGGAAATCGAGGAAATCAAGGCAAAGGTTACCTAAAGTTGACTTTAGTAGGAGAAAATTGAGATGAAATCCAAATGTTTAGAAGCCTCTAAGGATATGAATCCCAAGGGCAAGCAATAAAATATGAATTTGTTCAAAGATATTTGCTTCTCCTAAAGGGTTTGAGATTTTATGCTCATGTTGAATGTTGCTTTTCAAATGTTTTCGATAAAAGAACTGTGTTTTCAAACTGACTCCCAAGCAATATAACATCCTAGCTCGATTGGTACATTTTTCTTGGTGGGCTTGCCTCATGCCCTTCATAGTAGAAGAGATGATTTTACATGCAACCAAGGAGAGAGTATAAAGGTATGTTAAGAATGAAGTCTTAACCTCTATACTTTAACCAAGATCGGACATGGAAAGTAACTTCTTGGAATCTAAGTTCCAATGCACCACTTTGATAAACTCGTTGGATGGACTAGTTTGTTACTACAAACAAGGTTCTTAATGATGGGACATCGAGGACATGGCACCTTTCCAGCATCCAGCAAGCCACTAAAGGCTTTAATCAATCCTACCAGGGGTTCTTGTACTTTTTATAGTAGTACCCTATTTTGAAAGACATTGTACGGCTAAGGCCTACATACCATGAGGACTTGACAGTTTAGTCTTATCCATTTATATACCGTCCTGAATAAAAAACCGATTGGAGTCACCTTCGAGTTCTCTTTTCGGATGTGTCTCATAGGCAGGCCCATCTAAAGGTAAACAATAGTGAGCAAGCACATCTGTAGTTTGATCAACCTTTATTTAGAATCAAAGGGAGAACACACGTGATATACCTAACTCACACATGCACGCTTTGTTCAATTTTAGTTCCCAAAATGAAGTGTGGAGGCAATTTTTTATGCAACTTAATGTCATAAAAAGACTTTTGATTCTCAATATCGCCGTGAAGTTCGAGAGAAGTGCATATGCCTTTTTAGATGAGATTATTTTGAAAATAGATTACAAAGAATAAAAGAAACATGTTTGTTTTAAGTCCAAAAAGAAATGATTAATTCGATTTAAGCACCAAAAAAAATCAAATGTGAAGTTTGCTTGTTCAATTTTTTAGCCCAAAAGTAAAGTCTAGTCAATTGCTAAGGTTCAATTTTAGCACAACTTTGAAAAAGAATCAAACAATGATTAATTTTAAATCCAAATTGAAAGTGAGTTGTCTTAAAGCAGAAAACGAGAGCAAGAAATGGATGTTTCAAGTTATCAAAATAAGCATTAAAAAATGCTTTCTTCAATTATCCAACTTGAATGTGTTTGATATTTTGATTCTTATGTGTGAGAGACCACCATTGTTTCCTTATGCAAACTGCAAACAAGAATATATATGTTAGAGCTATATACCATTAAATTTTGAAACCAATGAAAAAAAGGAATGATAACCAAATGAATGAAAAGAAACCCCCCTTTTGGTTAACTCTATGAAAGAGTGTGACTTTACATATTCACATTCATTAGCCTTGAGCATAGTATGCTAAGTCCAGTTGGATAATGAAGCTGGAATTATTATTAAATCTAACACCAAAGTGCTTGTATCATTTATTCAATGCATGCACTAAAATTCAAGTAAATACAATTAGAAGTCAACTTTGAGATTTTAACACTAAAAAAGGAATAATGGCATTTACTGCCGCTCTGAAGATGACCTACACACCAAACAATAAATCAGATCACAGAGCACACATTTGATGTTAAAATATTATGTGTAATGATCAGTATCAAAAAAAAAAGAACACCATGAATCAAACCTTTGCAGGCCACATTAAATATCGCATTTGTATTAATGATAAAAACAAGAGTATTAATGACAAACAGTGATCACAAGTTGCAGTATAAATATATGTTTAAAAGAAAAACCTTGAGAATGGTGAACGCCTATAGCTACATGTAGCAATACAAAATTTCTAAAAAACATTCATATCAAAAACCATATTCAAATTGAGATATACTTCCACCGTTAGAAATTTATTGTGCTTGACCAACTACAAGAGATGTCAACTTTGACAAATATATTAAGATAGCTATTCAATCAAATTTAATAAGGCAGGCAGTGCCTTTAGAAACCTGTGCTTGCTCTTGTCACATACATGCCAGACAATTTTAGAAATAGGCACTGCATCATTAAGTGGAGGTATTTATCATGGAATATTTTTCTATCACAAGCACTACAGACTATGCATGTTGCTATGAGTTTTTTTACTGGATAGAATGGATCCTCTGACAGTGGTAAATGTGGTAGTATAGCACATGTTGTAGAAGCTTATAAAAATGACCACTGTGGCAGGATCTTGAGTGCCTAAATATAGGTGTTGCTAAGATGAAAGCATTGACTGACAGACTGCTAATACAGTGTTCCAGCAGACTGCTCTCATGGCCTGCGCTAAAAAGTCAATTGAAGCTACTGCAAGAAGTGTCTCAGGTGGGAAAGGTGAAATTGGAAAGGGTCCCATAAACCCTATTGCTGATCCTAGAAAATGGATTGATGAATGAGCTCTTGAGAAAGAGGAGGAAGACTACTTCAATGAGGACAGTGATGATGAAGAAGACACTGCATCTGCTCATACTGCTCATGTTCCTAATAAACTGGGACACGCTGCATTGGAAAATGGAAGTTCTTCGAGTTATTCATCTTTGAGGGATGGGCCTATTAGATTGGTTGATTATGAAGATGAAGACGATGGCACTCCAGTGCTAGAGAGCATATCCAAGGAAGTGTTTGAATTAAAAACAACATGCACAAAACCTTCTGCTCTAGGGAATGATAATAAAGATGATGATGATGCTCTTGTGCTTGAGAGCATAGCTAAGGAAGCATCTAAATTAAAAAAAAAATCTCTGCAGGATCATCCGTCGAAGCAAATGAAGCTTTTGGACAAGAGGAATTTGGTAAAGAAAGTCTGAAACAAAAATTAAATGATAGAAGTGACAAGGAGGGTGAGCCTGGGTCTTCAAAGAAACAAAATCTACATTTAAATTCTAAAGATTTTGTTGTGTCAATGGATTCAATAGATGGTAGTCAGCAGTGGATTCATGATGGAACAAATTTGGAAAGTGAAAGCCTCAAAGCTATTGATACTCGGTTAGAAACCTTGAAAGACGAAATGAGACAATTTGTGGTTTCAAGTGAAAATTCAAATGGTGAAATCAGCATTACAAAAGAAAGAGATGGTATTGGAAACCATGGCAACTCATCCATCTCCAAAGAAGGATCTACTCTCGATAAGCAAGATAGTGGACTGAAAGGAAGCAGTCCCTTGAAAGGAAAAGGCAGTGATGGAAGAGTGAATAGGTTATGAGCAGTAAGTGAGAGACTATAAATAAGTGAAGGAGGAGAGGTGCTTTGGGGTGGATTGTTGTAGGTGTGCTTTGTAACGGTGGAGACTATGGTGGAATATGGTTATTGTGACACCTAGGGGTTTTGAATGAGGGATCTGGATGGACAAGCATGATTTAGTTAAGCTGTAGTGGGAATTTTCTGTAATGCATTGTTTGAAAGATTAAGAAAGGCATCTTTGCTTTTCCAAAAGTTCATAGGTTTGAAACTTGGGAGAAAAATAAGGTACAGACGAGCAGAAACCTTGCATTGTAGAAGCACAGACATTCTGTCAGGTTTTTATCTTTGCCTCGTAGTGGAAAATCTGGGCGTGAAGGCTCTGTGGTTGCTGGAGTTATCATGAAAGCTGGGAGTTTGGCTATTTATGGGGGCCTCATGTGACCAGTATTGATTTCTTGGATGACGTTGGGAGGGAATGCTTCTTAGATTTGGCCTCATTTTTTAGAGAGCAAGAAAATCTGCCCTTATGTACTGCTGGACATTTGGGTTTATGTTTGGAAGCTGGAGAGGCAAGATGCCTTTATCATGTTATTGGAACTTGTAAACAAAAATGTCTTGAATTTAATCAACGGCCCAGGAAAATGTGTCTATAATTATCAAAAGCTGAGTGACAATCTCTTATGGAAATCTCTTAGAGCTGTACTTTTCTCAGCATGATGTAATGCGAGATTTGGCCATATACTTGGGAAGCTAGGATAGTATAGTCCACAGGAAGAGATTATTCATGCCTAGGAAGGAGCTGAGCTTGCTAGGGAATTGGGAGATTCCTAATGATAGACCCTTTAATGCTGAAGTTGTCTCTATTCACACAGGTTCTATGGCTGAGAATCAATGGTATGAGATGGATTTTCCAGAAAGAGAGGTTCTGGTGCTACACTTTTTCTGTGAGCAAGTACTTTTTGCCACCATTTGTCAAAACAATAAAAAAAATTTGAAAGTTCTAATGTTGTGTAATTTGAACTCAAAGAGGGCCACAATAAAAGTTTTAAATGTATTATCTTCACTCAACTCAACTCAAGAGTGTTCACTGGGAGAAGTTGGATGCACCCACTATTTTAGAACAAACTAAAGTAATACAAAAATTAGACAAACTATCTCTAAGTTTTTGTGAAAGGTTTGGAAATATTTTGACATTTTGCTTAAAAAAAAACATTAGCATTGTCATTTAAAACAAAAAATAATAAAAACATCTCTATGAAATAATGAATCATGTAAAGTGAAAGAAAAGGAAGATAAATAAAACACACAATAACATGAACCAAACCCTATCTCATAGTGGATTGGTGATTCTATGGAAAGAAGCCCTTTCCCAATCCTTACTAAGCTCCTAGATGATAAAATGATGCAAGATGATGACCAAGATGAAATGATAACTTGGATGATTCGTGGAGAAAAATGCCCAGATTGTGGAGGATTTGAATAATAGAGAAGCTCTTTATTTATAGAATATAATGATAGGAGGATGCCAAACATGGAGGATGTGGGACTTAAAAACCAACCAATGAGAATAGGCCACTTGTCACCATGTGAGTGGTTGAAGATGAGCACATTTTGGTCAATGTTCCAAAGAATTTAAAATTCTGAGTGGGGGATGTAAAAATTTAAAATTTTGAGTGGGGGATGTAAGAATTTAAAATTATGAGTGGGGGACATGTCAGAATTTAAAATTCTAAAAATGTTGAGTGGGGGATATGTCAGAATATAAAATTTTGAGTGGGGGACATGTCAAAATTTAAAATTCTGAGTGGGGGACATGTCAAAATTTAAAATTTTGAGGGGGGACATGTCAGAATTTAAAATTCTGAAAACGTTGATTGGGGAATATTCCTCCAAGATGCCATGTTGAAAGAAAATAAGGATTTTAATAAATCAATAAATTGATTTATTTGTGCAAGTGGGTGGTTAGGTTAATTTAATCAGGATTAGATTAGCCTAATGATGATTAGGATGTTTTGACCCCTTTTGACTTGAATTTTTGATTTATTAAATGAATAAACTTAGAAACAAAATTAATGTTGATAAATGGACCTAATTAACTACATGATGCAGATTTTGCATGTCTACAGGATTATTGGAGGAATGATCAGTCAGTTGAGATCTCTTCTATTAGTTAGGATCTCCAACCTCTATAGGCCTTTCTTAATTCGATTAAGATTAGCTCTCAAGGGGGGGAGCACACTTTGGTCTAGAAATTGTCATCCTCTGGTACCTACTCTATCTCTTCTTATCTCTTCTATTGTGGCTTCTTATTACTCTGGCATTGACATCCCTGTGAACAACTGTTAAAAATTTGCAAACACTATTCCTTCAGACATGGGTTAGTAATCTACAAATCCAACAAAATGTTCCTATGAAATAATGCAAATATACTTTCTAAACATGATAATAAGAATAAATTAAATTGAAAGCATGAGAGGTGCATACCTATTCCATAGTGTATTGAGCTATTTTGGAAAATAGCCCTTTCCTAATCCTTGTTGAAGCTCAAGTTGATGAAATACCAATGGTGAAGAATAAGAAGATCAAAATTACTTCTCAATCCAAGAGAGTAACCTTGCCTAAGAGTTGTAGATGAAATTGTGGAGGATGAAGCTTTCATTTATAGATTTTCTTGATGAGAGATTGGCCAATGAGATGAGACCACTTTTCAACTTCTGATAGGTTGGAGGATGAGCACATTTTGGCCAATGTGCCAAAATTTTAAAATTGTTGAGTGGGGGGACATGTAAGACTTTCAGAATTTAAAATTCTAAATGGGAGACGTCAAAATTTAAAATTCTAAGTGGGGGACATGTCAGAATTTAAAATTCTTAAAATGTTGAGTGGGGGATATGTCAAAATTTAAAATTCTGATTGGGGGACATGTCATAATTTAAAATTCTGAAAATGTTGAGTGGAGGATATGTCAGAATTTAAAACTCTGAATGGGGGACATGTCATAATTTAAAATTCTGAAAATGTTGAGTGGGGAATATTCCTCCAAGATTCCATGTTGAAAGAAAATAAGGATTTTAATAACTCAATAAATTGATTTATTTGTGCAAGTGGGTGGTTAGGTTAATTTAATCAGGATTAGACTAGCCTAATGATGATTAGGATGTTTTGACCCCTTTTGACTTGAATTTTTGATTTATTAAATGAATAACCTTTATAAGTGAAATTAATGTTGATGAATGGACCTAATTAACTGCATGATGCAAAATTTTCATGTTTACATTTTACCCCTCTTTGAAGCAATGTACTTGTTGCGTTGGTTCAAAGAATAAACTTGTCGTGATCTAAATTAAAATATATATATATATTTTAGATGCCCCAGTAGAAAGGGGTACACTAGTATATTGCCCCCTCGAGAGATTGAGAAAAAAAATTCTATTTGAGGGTCGATCTCGTGATAAAGTGATTCAAAATGGATGGTTATGGATGATGATGGAAATGAGATGTTTTTAAGATGCTTAGAATAACAAATTTATATTATCCTAAACAACTTAAATGATGATATGATGTGATGATGGATGACATGGATGATGTGATATGCTATGATTATGCAATGGATGATTTATGAGATGCTTAGATTAACAGATCTATATTATATGTTGTGATTACGCAAATGTATGATTTATGAGATGCTTAGACTAACATATCTATATTATGATGATGATTATGCATATGATATGATATGCAAAATACTGATGGTTTGTGGATGCAAGATGGATGCCCCAGTGATGATCATTAATTGTTCATGAAGTGATGTTAGTGCAAAAAAAAAGAAGACATTAGATGATGAGAAGAGGATCCAACAAGCCAACTTGATGAAATGATGATGAGAAATGGATGATTTTCTTATCAAGGATTGGGATTTTAAAAGGGTCCCTTACCTTATGTTTGATAACACGCCTAAGCACGATGCATCAAGGTATAAAGGACCAGGATGGCATTGTACTTAGTGTGATGGACTTTGATTCAACAAATAGATAGGAGTATTCTTGTTCACACCTGACATACAAAAACCTTGCTAGGATGCACTTTAGGCATTTCAAACACCTTAGACCAAAACATAGAAAGGTATAACCAATCAATGCAATAGTCAACAAGTTGTCTAAAACATCCTCGATACATATCTAACAAAGAAATTATTCACCAAGTTATTTTACAAGAACGTCCAACAAGCACAGCAGACAAAAGGATAATGATCGTTGCCCCATTCCTATCTCTCTACATCCTTCATTTGGATATCATTGAGAGGTCCTTGGTCTAAGTGCAATAAGATAAGTCAAAAGACCAAGATAAAGCACACAAATAAGTTGATGTTCTTCAATACCGCTAACCAAAAGGGAATGTGTTTTCAAGGATGGGAACCAAAACTATTGCCAAAAGATAATGCCCATTGTAGGAAGGATGCATCCTAGGACATGTTAGTGGATGGAGGCATGTCATTTAGTTTATCCAAAGTGTTCTTTCTGATAAATAATGCCCCTTGTAGGAAGGATTCATCCTAGGACATGATATTATCAAATGATTGATATGGGACTATCAGATGATGGACTATCGACACAAAGAATTGACCAACTTGCTTACGTACTGACTTAAACCTGATACTTGACATTTTTGAGTTTTTACATTTAACCTGCTAGACTTGTTTCTAATTGTTTCACCAAAGGTTGAGGATGACGACCAATTTATTATGGGTGATGTTATTACAGGTGCAAGCGAGATGAGGTGGATGGATTTTTTCAAATATTTGGATGATTTTGATGTTTTGCAATGTTTTGAGGTTGTTTTTGGTATTTTTTGAGATTTTCAAATGTTTTGATTTTTGATTTTCCAATGTGTTGGGATTTTTTGAGATTTTGACCAAGAGACTAACCTAAGGACCTATCCTAGGGGCCTCAGGGGCTGACCAACAGATTAGCCTTGCCTACGTTATACATGCAGAGACCACGTAGTTCGAACTGAGGACTTGATCAATTTACAGATGAAGATATACATGATGAGATGTTAGTTTATTATGACAGACTCCTAAAGGACTGACCTAAGTGTCTTGGGGGATGATCAAAGATCAGCTTTTCCTACGTTCAAGCTCAGAGATGACGTAGTTCAACAAGATGACTCTATTTTTGATCTTTTAACAGACTTTTTGACTTTTTTTTGGATTTTGATATGTTTTGATGTTTTTGGATTTTCTAACTTTCTAATGTTTTTGGATTTTGTGTTTTTCGATGTTTTTTTGGATTTTGTGATTTTTTTATGTTTTTAGATTTTGTGATTTTCTGACGTTTTTGGATTTTGTGATTTTTCAATGTTTTTGGATTTGCTGATTTTTTGATGTTTTTGGATTTTGTGATTTTTTGATGTTTTTGGATTTGCTGATTTGAGGACTTGAAGATCATACATGAATCTGATCCAATAAGAACATGCCCCCAGTGTGATGTAATAGACTACTCCGATAAAGGTAAGACAAACTGATGTTGACCAATGGGTCGAGTAGTGCTAGGAGAGATCATGATATGATCACAGGACCAATTTATGGTACGGATGCAAGTGGATGAGTGATGGATGGAGACCTAAATGTGATGGATGGAAGATGCAGAACAAGCCGTAAAGGTCCTAATGGATGGAGAATGCTTATTTACGCAAGGCACCTATTTACCAGGTTTTCACCATGGTACTTGCCCAAAGTGCCACCAAAGTAGTTTTCACTATAGGACGACTATTTTTTTTATCCTTTTTTTTATTTTTTTGGATTTTTTGCTTTTTTGATTTTTTTGTTGTCACCAACATGCTTGTTTGCTAGGTTTTCACCAAGGTAACTATTCTTTCAGGACATTTTCTGATTTTTTAGATTTTTGGTTCTATACCTTGAAAGATTTAGGCATAAAACATTTTGAGATGGGAACTATTCATGGGATCCTATAGAAGTTCCCCTTCGAGTGTTGATAGCTGATATGCCCCTCATTTGTAACTTGCTATGATGACGAAAGGTCCTAACCAATTAGGTTTGAACTTGCCTTTGCTACTTGGGTTTGGGACATTTTTATGATTTTCTTTTAAGACCAACTCTCCGACTTGGAAAGTATTGCTTCTGATTTTCTTATTGTAGCTTTGTTTGAGTCTATTATGATAGACTTGCAAATGATTCAAAGCATCGATCTATTTCTCATCAAGTAGCTCTAGCTCATTTAGTCTTGATACTTTGTATTCTTCATCTATGATGAGGTTTTGCAGTGATATCCTGAGGGATGGGAGCTCAATCTCAATTGGGAGTACCGATTCAAATCCGTAGACCAAAGAGAAGGGGTTGGCGCCAGTGGGTGTGCGGATACTGGTTCAATAGGCCCAGAGGGTGGGATTAAGCTACAGATGCCAGTCGCAACCTGCGTCATTGACTATTTTCTTGAGGATTTTGAGGATGGTTTTGTTTGTAGCTTATGCTTGGCCATTGCCCTGGGGATAGTATAGGGTGGAGAAGTGATGTTGGATTTTGAACTTTTCGCATAAGTCACAGACATCCTGATTTTGGAATGGTGTCCCATTATTTGAGATAATGGCTTGTGGGATAGCATAGTGACATATGAGATAGTTCAGAATGAACTTTGAAATCTGTTGCATAGTTATATACGTCATGGGTATGGCTTCCACCCACTTAGTAAAGTACTCTATGGCGGTTATGACAAATTTTTGGTTGTTAGATGAGGTGGGTGTGATTTTCCCAATGAGATCAAGTCCCCACTACAAAAAGGGCCATGGTGTGACAATAGGATGAAGCTCTTGAGCTAGAGCATGGATGAGGTCCCCATGCTGTTGAAATTTTAGACACTTTCTAGCATGATCATGTGCTTCTCATTCCATTGTGGGCCAATAATACCCCATCCTTAGCAATTTATTAGCTATGGTCATTCCACTCAAGTACGAACCACATATACTGTTGTGAACTTCGGTTAGAGTCGTTAATGCCTCCTCAGCCTTTAAACATCATAGTAAGGTACCTTCTATGCTTGTACAGTATAGGGTATCACCTAGGATGACAAATCTAGATACCTTTTTTACAAAGGTTCGTTTTAAGTTTGAGGGTAGGTCAACGGGTATGACTCCTATGCGAAGATACATGTAGATGTCATGATACCAAGGATCATTGGGACAAATTATTTCGCACACGAATTCTTATTCTGGTACCTCGAATGTGGGCACGAGAAGCTGCTCTATCAGGAATTCATATTTTGGAATGTTGTTAGGGATATCTAGTAGGGACCCAATTGTTGGCATGGTGTCTACTGCTTTATTGTTGGCTCTAGGTATCTACTAAAATGTAATTTCGATGAAGGATTCTTTGAGAGTCTCCACCAATTTATTGTATGGAGTGAGCTTGTCATCCTTGGTTTGATATTCATTATTGACTTTATTTATGATCAATTGGGAGTCTCCGTACACTTTGAGAGCCATGATGTTCCACTACACTGCTATTTTGAGACATATGGTTAAGGCCTCATATTCTGCAATGTTATTAGTGTAGGGAAATGCCAGTTTGTAAGACACCCGCTCCTAATCCGTGTTGTGTGTATGAGCTGTCGAAGTATAGTTTCCAGTGATCAGCTACATTGAGGTTAAAGATGGATTCATCTAGAAATTCTGAGACAAGAGGATTCTCCGAATAAATAGGTAATTTTGCTAGTTGATTTGCGATGACCTGACCCTTGATTGCTTTTCTCTCCACATAATCGATGTCATATTCTAATAATATCATTACCCATTTTTCCATTCTGCCTATGAGCATTGCCTTTGATAGTAAATATTTGAGGGGTTCAATTTTGGTGATGAGTTTTATTTTATGTGCCAACATGTAATGCCTGAATTTCTGTGACGCAAACACTACTACGAGGCATGCTTTCTCGATGAATGAATAGTTTAGCTCATGCCCGGCCATTGTTCTACTAATATAGTAGATAGCCCTCTTTGTTCCATTTTCGTCATGCTGAGCTCGGAGAGCTCCAAGGGCTGTTGCTATTGCTGACACATATAGAATCAATGGCTTTCTTGGGATGGGTGGCATTAAGACTGGTGGTGCCAGTAGATATTCCTTGATTTTATTGAATGCCTCTTCACACTTGGTATCCCATTTGTACACTACTCCCTTGTGGAGTAGGTGAGAGTATGGGTTCTATTTATCTGCTAGTTACGCTATGAATCATTGGATGGATTGGAGTCTCCCTTGGAGACCTCTTAGTTGCTTTAATATTTTTGGTGCTTCCATCTCAAGATTGCTTTTATTTTTGCTAGATCGACCTCAATACCCCTCATGGACACTATATATCCTAGCAGCTTCCCTGATTGTACGCCGAAGATGCACTTCTTTGGGTTTAGTCTGACTTTGTATTCCTCCAACCTGTCAAAGATGGCACTTAAGGTTGCTATGTGATCTTTTCTCTTTTTGAACTTAGCTAGAATATCATCAACATAGTCTTCAACTATCTTGTGAATTATATCATGGAATATTAGTGTCATGGCCCTTTGATATGTTGCCCCTACGTTCTTTAGGCTGAATGGCGTCATGTTCCAGCAATAAGGCCCCCATGGACAAGTGAATATTGTTTTATGCTGGTCTTCCTTTGCTATCATGATCTAGTTGTATCTTGACAATCCATCCATTAGTGATAGCATCTCATGTCCTGTTGTCATGTCTACTATCATGTCGATGTTGGGAAGTGGGAAATCATCTTTTGGACATGCCTTGTTCAAGTCCCTGAAGTCTGTGCAAATTCTAATAGTTCCATTAGGTTTTGAAACAAGTACCAAGTTTGAAACCCATTTGGGATAGTCTATTGGCCGGATGAATCCTGAATCTAACAACTTTTTTAGCTCCATTTTGACCAATAAGGCGATCTAAGGGTGCATTTTTTGAAGCTTTTTTCTGACAGGCTTTGCTTCTGGATACACTGCTAAGTGATGAACCATGGTCTTTGGATCAATTCGTAGCATGTCATCATAACTCCATGTAAAGTTTATTTGTCTTTCCCTTAGGAAGGCTGCTAGGAGTTCTTGCTCTTCTAATAATAGTGATTCCACATAGAATGTGATATGTAGGGTCTCCTCTGTTCCTAGGTTGATAGGATTGCATTTTTCTGCCAAGACTGTTGACTTTTTCTGATGAATAGCTCTTAGAGGAAGATTGAATCCCCCATCCTTGGGCACCTCAAAGAGGTTTTCACCATTGGATGCATCCTTTCTTTTTACTTTTTTTCTTGTCAGAGAGTGCCACAGTGTGGTTTTCACTCAAGGACTTAGATATTATTCTTAATTTCTCACTTTTGTGACTGAAGGATTCAATCATTTCTCCATAATAGGCATGTGTAACCAACTCCATTATAAAACTTGCTTTGTGATCCCCATCTGGAATGTTGTCCCGCAATCCCATGAATTCTGAGAGTGCCTCATTTTTTTTGAATGTATCAAGAATCGGTGGTCCTCGTTGGTCATAGTCGATGAGTTGGGGATAGACTAGGCAGATCTCATGATTTTGATGGTCTATTTCAAAGGATAAGGTACTAATAATGCATAGAGTGGTATCCTCAAAAGGCTTAGGTAGATTGGATATGGGGTCCTCATCATCTCTACTACTACAGACATCAGTTATATCAAAGGTATAGTTATCTAGAATACGACCTGTGGATACTGGTAATCGTAGTTCTGTTGCAGTTGGCTGACAAGGTTTATTAATTGCTCTAACCGGAGGACTTCAACCACGTATGGTTATTCTTAGAGGGGTACATCCAAGGCCAAGATTGGTTATTGGGCACATCTCTGGCATGATAGGTATTATGAGCCCATTGTCATTTTGTCCAAGTCGTTAGTTTCTGTCATCCATTGGTAGTTTCTGGCATAATTTAGGTAGTGGTCTTTCATCTTGATAAAGCATATGTGATGGATCTTCTTCAATCACCTCCTGGCCAAGGTCTCCCTAGCTTGTGAATTCACCATAGTCTTCAGGAGACATTTGTGATGTAGAAGCTTGATTTTCTTGTGGACGTCCCCATGATCTAGGAGATTGTGGTAACTCTCCTACCAAAAAAACATTATTAGAAAGCTTGTAGTTTCCATAGCCATCATCTTGGATGATGAGCTTTATGTCTGAAATGGTGGGAATGGTGGGAGTGGCGGGTGTCTTTTTCATAGAAGTGGATGTGAGAGTGGCAAGGTCGATGTATGATGTGGATGGGCCCTCATCATTTTTTGGTAGTTGGGGGATTTTGTAATATTCTTCTTCAAGATTCTTGTAGTATGAGAAAGGTTCGGGATCTCCATGGATGGTAACCTCTTGTCCATTTTGTGTGAATTTCACACATTCATGAAAAGTTGATGCTACGGCTTTTGTCGCATGGATCCATGGATGTCCTAAGAGGATATTATATGGTAAGTCAAGGTCTAAGACTTGGCAAGTAGTTTCCATGATTGTAGGCCCTACTTGAATAGGGAGTTTAATTGTGCCTTGAGACACTCTTTCTTGGTCGTCATATACTCTTATCATGATGCCCTTTCCTTTGTTGATGGAATCTTCTGATATTTTCAACTGCCTGATGAGGCACAGGGGACATATGTTCACACCTACACCTCCATCCACTAGGACCCTTTTGATTTTTCTCTTATGTACTATGGTTTCCAAGTGAAGTGCCCAGTTGTGAGATGGTTGGGCGGGGAAATCTTGGTCAAAGAATGTAAGAAGATTAGGCATAATGATATTTCTTACCATAGCTTGGAATTGTTCCGCATCAAGATCTACGGGGACAGTGGATGAAGCCAACGCTTCCTCAAGAATTTTTCTATGGGAAGATGATATTTTTAGCAATTCCATGATGGAAATTTGCATTGGTGTTCCCTTGAGTTGATCTATGACATTGTAGCCATTAAGAACAGATCTCAATGTAGGGACTCTATTTGGCTGGGATGATCCTGCGATGGTTACTTTGCCGCCTCTTGTGGTGACTCCACAATCTTCGGCATGGGCACCCTTGATGGTGATGACCATGCAGTCTTCATTTAGGGAGGCAACGACTGATTCATAAAAATGATTTACATTTCCTTTCCCTTTGTCATTTTTATTCCCTTTGTTTCCATTATTCGGCATCGGATTCATATATATCTTGAGATCTTGATTTCTAGTAGGTTGTTCCACATTTATGATTTTCTTGTCAATGAGATCTTGGATGATGTTTTTGAGCCTCATGTAACTATTTGTGGTGTGGCCTTTGATGTTATGAAATTCACAAAGTTGATTTTTGTTATACCAAAGAGGTTTGACATCGGGTTCTTGGTAATTCTCAAATGTAGGAGGTTTGATGAGTTTTTTGTCGATCAAATTTTTCATTATGTCCTCAAGTGGTTCCCCCAAAATAGTGTATTTTCATTTTAGGTAACTTTTGCATTGGGGTGGTCCACTTTGAGTAGTGAGGTTATTGATGGTTGGATTTTTGTTTGGTTGGTATGTTGTGTGATGAGTGTTTAGGTGTTGCATTTGGATTTGTAGTGTGGGTGTATGTTGGCATGGGGCACTAATGACCACCTTGACATCTACGACACCATCATTAGTAATTTTTTTGTTTCTTTCCCATGTACGGGGTTTATCATTGTAATTGGATGGTGGGAAATTATTTTGTTGTTCATGGTATGATGTTGATTTCACAGGTTGAGTCATGAGGGCTCTTTCGATGCTGAGCGCCTTGGAGATTAATTGATGATATGTGGTGATGCTCTGAACCTTGAGATGAAATGCCAAGCGGACTTCAAGGTTGGCTATGACAGTGAAAACTTGTTGTTCTTCTGGCATGGTCCACCTGCTCTGATTGGCCTTGGATCGCCATCATTGAAGGAATGAAGCAAAAGATTCATTATTTCCTTGTTTCAGAGTTGAGAGTTCTTCGAGACTAACATCCATTGCAATGTTACATGCATAGTTCTTAATGAATGCATCCCTAATTTATTGGAATGTTCTAATGCCTCAAGGTAAGTGACAGAACCATTCTATAGTGGAGCCTACCAAGCTCCTAGGAAATAGTCGCATTAGATAAGTATCGTCATATTCGACCTCCATGCAATGAACCTGGAATTCCTTGATGTGATCTTCAGGGTTTCCCATCCCTCGATATTTTTCAAATTTTGGGATTTCAACTCCCTTAGGGAATGGTTTCATCTCTAAGCTCCCATCAAATGGATAGGGACACAAGTTACTTGGTGTCTTTGTTGTTCGCTTGGATTGTAAATCAAGCTCTTGTTGTGAAAGCAACCTAATTTGTGTCGTGACATCATTTTGTGGATTAGGAGGTGGGATGAAAGTGTTTTAAGGTGTTGCAATTGTGGTTTGGATGGGTGGGTTGTTCGGTGTGTTGTTGGACGTGTTGTTCAATGGTATCTGTATGTTCTGCTAAGCTAGGTAGGCTTCCACCTGCTTTTGTATGAACAATGCATGTTGTTGATCTTGTTGTTGTTGTGCTAAGATTTGTGCTTGTTATTGCGCTTGTTGTTGTTCCAAAAATAATTATTTTTGTGCTTATTGTTGTTCCAACAATGCTTCTTGTTGGCCTGCCAATTTGGCTGCTTCTTATTGTTCTTAATATTGTTTTATTGCTTGCTAATATGCTTGCCATTACACTGCTTGTCTTTGTGCAAGGAGTTGTTCTTGATATTCGGCTTGTTGTGCCTGATATTGAGCTTGTGCTTGTGCGGCTTGTGCTTTCCCTTCTCATTGTTGCAATAGGAGTTGTGCTTGAGCTGCCTTTTGTCCTTACAATGCTTGTGCGGCTTTTTGTTGTTGTTGTTGTTGCAGTAAAGCTTGCACTTGTGTAGCTTGATGCACTTGTAATGTGGCTTGTGCAGCTTGGGCAGCTTGTATAGCTTGTTGAGCAGATAGTTGTATGACCTTTTATTTCTGAAATTGTTGGTATCCTCTCTGAAAAGTGGCTTGCAATGTTGTGTTATATTGATTTGATGTGGTGGAAGTTTGTGGTGGTGGTAGTGGTAAGCAGTGATGTGTTGATTATTTGATTGGTGGATGGTGTTGTTCATGTGGTGGTTTGAGTGGTAAGTGGTGATGTTGATGTGATTGGCCCTTGAGAGACTATGTTTTGCGATGTTAGGGGCATGTTTGATGTTGTTGTGATTGCTTGTGCATTTGTTGTCTGTTGTTGCGATGTTGACAATAAATTTTAAGCATTTGACATAAGGCTTTGGTTGAAATTTGGAATGTTGTTTTGATCGATACTTGGTAGAGGGGGAAGCCCTAAGCCAAGGAGTGGTGTGGATGATGATGGAAAAAGCGGAAGTGGTGGAAATGTAAGAGGTGTGTGGCCTTGCGAAAATGTTGTGGTGTCAAAAATACCCCCTGATCTGAACATGTCTCCTTCCTCTTGCAAATTTTTGAGGAGAGGAGTTTGAGGTGTTGCATAAAAAAATGTTGATGATGGATCATAATGGAAAGTGAGAGGAACATTGTTGTGTAATGGGTTCTCGAGTATGTTTTGTTCCAAGATAGTGTTTGTATCCAAACTTTGATTATTAACAAGGGGGTGTGTTTGAATAGCATTAAGAAATGCATTTCCCTTATTAACATTGGGTTGGGTTGGAGAAAAAGATGTCGTGATTTGTGGAACATTTTGGGTGATATTTTGGGATAGGGGTGTAGATGAGATGGGGATGGTAGATGAGATGCAGGGAAAAGATGTCTCCACTATGGTACTCATGTCAAAATTTGAAGGTAATTTGGCTCCCTGCTTTGCTAGTTCAAGCATGTATAGCGAAGGGTTAAGACTCATCATGATGTTGATGATTTTATGGTTTTCTTGATTTTGGAGCATCTCAATCATTTCTTTGTGAGACATCCCAAAGGTAAGGTCTTCTTCTTGGGCTTCTTCTCGTGGGTTTTACGATGATGTTGGAATGTCAACTGTGATATTTCCCGACCCAATGGGATTCATTTAAGGAGTGTTTTGACTTAAATCACTTGAAGCAGGTGTTTCTTTGTTGGTTTCCATGCTCTTCTTGTATTGAGATATAGTTTGAACCATAAAACAAGGATCAATATTTAAGAATGGGAGATGAATCTCTTGGTTCTTTAGATTGATCTTTATTTTATGTCTCAAAGTGGAAAATTTTAGGATAACTTGAGGATCGAAAGGTGATATGATGATGATGTAAAAGATGGATGATGTGGATGTTATGATCTTTTGGTAAGTCTTGAAGGAGATACTAGGCTTTTGGTAATTTCAAATATGTTGTGGTTTTTGATTTTGGGATTTGTCCTTGATTGATTTGGATTTGGATTCGGATTTTGAACAAATAGATCGTAAGATGTTTGGATGATTACCTAAGGATGAATTTTCTCAAATGATGATAATTTGAATATGTGCGAGGAGAAGGATGGATATACCCACACCTATCCAAACAAGATGATAGTTTCACTAAGCATATGACAAAAGATTCATCTACATATACAAAGCTAAAGAAGGTGATTTTGATAACTTTTGACTAAGCCTATGTGGAAGGATACATCTACACATTCCTAGCCAAAGGTGATTTTGATGATTTTTTATTTTGCCAGAAAGCCTCGTATTAAGGATGATTTCAAGATTTTCAAAAGGTGATTGTGAGATGATCTTTGTTTTGATGTTTTGAAGGATGGATGAAAAGGATTTTGATTTGATTTTGATCCTAAGATGAACCTAAAAAAAAGACACTTTTTTTGCCTAGACCTAGGTATTGAAGAACAAGCTTTTCTCTAAACAAGATGTTCAAACTCTCTGAAAAGATTTGGGTTTTGGCAGTAATAGAATGAATACAAACCGAGATTATTCTTTGAAGCCGTCTTGTAAAAGTTGAAAAGCAGTCTTTGTCTAACTTCGTATAACATAGAGAGATGTTCTTGACAGGCTATCAGACTAAGGGCTTTCACCTTCGGTTTCTTGATCTTGATCTTTCACGAAATCATTGGAGACACGTGTGGGGTCCAATTGTCTTTAATCTTTGCTTAATGGATTATTTTTACCAAAAACACACTCTTGATTAGCTTTCAAACTGAATGTCCAATGTCTCAACTTCCTCTCATTTCACAAGGTATATTATGTGAAACTTTGATGAATTTAAGGCAAAGATTACCTATTGTTTAACTTTAGGGGGAAAATTGAGATGTGAACTCATGTGTTTAGAAACCTCTAAGGATGCAATCCCAAGGGCAAGCAATAACATGAGAATTTGATCAATGGTATTTGCCTCCTAAAGGGTTTGAAATTTTGAGGATTATGTTGAATGTTTTTTTGCAAATGTTTTCAAACAAGCACTGTGTTTTCAAGCAACGTAACATCCTAGCTCAATTGGTACATTTTTCTTAGTGGGCTTGCCTCATGCCCTTCATAGTAGAAGAGACGATTTTACATTCAAAAAAGGGAAAAATATAAAGGTATGTTAAGAATGAAGTCTTAACCTCTATATTCTAACCAAGATCAGACATGGCAAGCAACTTCTTGGAATCTAAGTTCCAATGCACCACTTTGATAAACTCGTTCGATGGATAGGATGGCTACTACAAACAAGGTTATTAATGACACAACATTGGGGACATAGCACCTTGCAAGTGTCCAACAAGCCACTAAAGGCTTTAATCAATCTTACTAGGGGCTCTTATACATTTTACGGTAGTACCCCATTCTGAAAGACACTATATGGCTAAGGCCTACATACCATGAGGACTTGACAGTTTAGTATTATCCATTTATATACCAGCCTGATTGAAAAACTAGTTGGAGTCGCCTTCGAGTTCTCCTTTCGGATGTGTCTCTTAGGCAGGCCCCTCTAAAGGTAAACAATAGCGAGCAAGCACATCTGTAGTTCAATCGACCTTCATTTAGAAACAAAGGGAGAACATATGTGATATAGCTAACTCACACTCGCAAAGTGTTTTGTTCAATTTTAAACCCAAATCGAAGTGTGGAGGCAATCTTCTTTGCAACTTACTGTCATCAAAAAAACTTTTGGTTCTAAAGATTGCCGTGATGCGCGAGAGAAGTGCATACGCCTTCTTAGATGAGATTACTTTGAATAAGAGATTACAAAACATGAAAAACACATGTTCATTTTAAGCCTCAAGGCAATGATGAATTTGTTTTAAAGCACCAAATGAAATATGAGTTAACCTAAAACAGAAAATTAAGGCATACGACAAACCCTCCAAGCATTTTGAAATGTTCATTTTAAAAACCAAAGGTGAGTTAGCATGAAACAAAAAATTAAAGTAGGTGATGGAAGCTCAAAGCATTTAAGAATGCTTTTTAGGTTTCAATTTCAATGCTTGAATCTTTAATTCTGATTTCGCCTTCATTTTTGTCCAACTCCAATGTTTGATTTCAATGTCAATTTCACCTTTAACTTTTTCTCTTCTTCATTTTCATGTTTTACACTTTCCTTGCTTTCTTTGTACCTTTTTCACTTTCCTATCAAGAAAGAAAAGTACCACCAAAATCAAGTTATCATTTTAATCATTAACTTTAAACAAAAGAATGATTTCAAATGAAAAAGAGTAATGGGATAAAAATAAAAATAATGCCGCATTAATAAGAATCCTTCATTCCACCAAAATCTTAGCTAAAATATTTGGTCATCAATAAAAAATAAAAATAGATCAGACCATTTAATGTAGGCGGGTAAAGATTTTGCTAATAAGTAAAGATTGGAAAAACAATTTTTTTGGACTTTTCCAGCAAAAGAACTTAAATGAATAACACCAAGTAACAAAGAGGTGAGATTTAGTGAATTCAAAGTAGACTTTATTGAAATTCAGTACATCCTACTTTATTGCCTAGCTACTGCTTCATCATCCATAATGTCTTTTAAGATTAATGGCTCGTCTCTTCTTGAAAATATTACCTAGCTGACTTCAATATAGAGTTACAGAAAGAGAAACAAACACAGAGGTCAGTGTCTAATGTTAGCATATTGAAGAATGACAGAAACTTTTGAACAGGCAGCTATTAGATGAGTGCATTAATGATTTTTCTATAGTGCAGCAGCCGCTACTCTCCTAATCCCTATGAAATGTTCATAATCTCAATTCCTTGGACTCATTTGCTCCATTCTAAACTTGTACGCAATCATCTACTACGCCTTTGAAATGTAGTAAAAGGACTAAGGAGACCAACTAGAATTCAATATTCCAGCACACAAGTAAGTGATCCCTCATTACGAGGTCATTAGTCACAAGTTGTCTACTACACAAGGCAATTAATCAGAAGAAAATAATGATGTGCACTAAAGACCAAAAAATGACTAGCAACAAAGCATGGAATATAAACAAAAGTCTAACATCGTTGTAGAGTCTAGGATACAGGAAAAAGACAAGCCACACACACCAATCCAAAAGAAAAAGAAAGAAATCAACAATGGGAACTCTTGGTGGTATAGGGACACCATCGTCAGACCTAGAAGCCACCATCTAGTAGTACTGTCCTACAAGGCGCGCTATCAAAAAATCCTATAGAATTGGAAGATGACAGTATTGAGAAATAACTAAGGGACAATTGACAAGAGGATAATCCCTCCTTTTCTTGAGGGCACTTAAACTCTTGTAAGATCAATTTAATGTCTTGGGAGAAATAATTTAGTGAAAATTCTCTCAGACTTGTCACCGGCAGTTGTTATTGTGGTATACTAGATAAAACTTCCCATTTTCCACATTCCAATTAAAATCATAAAATGCCATTGCCAACTATTACTCATCTCAATCTCATAGCATTACGTGGAGAGGGACAGTTGAAGGAGGCACTACACATTCTGTTTACAACACACAACCCCCCTCTAGACTCCTCTACATATATTCAACTACTGCAAACCTGTATTCTCAACAACATGCTTTCACAAGAAGAAAAAAAGTCCACTCTTTTATCGCTCATAGACGATTCGCTCTTGCTACACGCACAACTTCTCCTAATAAGCTTATTTGCATGTATGCAAAATGTGGAAGTTTGGTAGATGCTCGTAAAGTGTTTGACCACATGAAAGAATAAGACAACGTCTCATGGAATAGGATCATTACAACTTACAGAAGACATGGGTATCCTCATGAGGCAATCATAGTGTTTCACCATTTTACCAAGTATGCAAACAATGGCCGAAGTAGAGGCTTATGTGTTTCTATAAAAAAATAAAAAATACAAAAAAAACTTTTTCAGCCTCCATGTGTTTTTTTTTTATAGTTAGATAGTATAGAAAAGGCAAGAAGAAACTGAAACATATTTTGACTTCTGTACATGAATGCAACACTACATCTATTTCATTTCGATGGAAAATTAATGCACCTATTTGTCTCAATAGAAGATTGATATAACCATTACGCTTTATTGATATTTCTTTTTTCTTTTTCTTTCATCATATCACATAAACAAGTTAGTATACTCTTTGCTTCCTATACAAACAAATCAGAAGCATATTCAAACATGAAAGTATATTCTTGGGCCCTCCTTCTAGCGTAAGTATGTGAACACCTATTAAAAATCTGCAAACACTATTCCTTCAAACATGGGTTAGTAATCTACAAATCCAACAAAATGTTCCTATGAAATAATGCAAATATACTTTCTAAACATGATAATATGAATAGATTAAATTGAAAGCATGAGAGGTGCATACCTATTCCATAGTGGATTGGTGCTATTTTGGAAAATAGCCCTTTCCCAATCCTTGTTGAAGCTCGAGTTGATGAAATGCCAATGGTGAAGAATAAGAAAATCAAAATTACTTCTCAATCCAAGAGAGTAACATTGCCTAAGAGTTGTAGATGAAATTGTGGAGAATGAAGCTTTCATTTATAGATTTTCTTGATGAGAGAATGGCCAATGAGATGAGGCCACTTGTCAACTTCTGATAGGTTGGAGGATGAGCACATTTTGGCCAATGTGCCAAAATTTTAAAATTGTTGAGTGGGGGAACATGTCATAATTTAAAATTCTGAAAATGTTGAGTGGAGGATATGTTAGAATTTAAAATTCTGAGTGGGGGACATGTCATAATTTAAAATTTTGAAAATGTTGAGTGGGGAATATTCCTTCAAGATGCCATGTTGAAAGAAAATAAGGATTTTAATAAATTAATAAATTGATTTATTTGTGCAGGTGGGTGGTTAGGTTAATTTAATCAGGATTAGATTAGCCTAATGATGATTAGGATGTTTTGACCCCTTTTGACTTGAATTTTTGATTTATTAAATGAATAACCTTTATAAGTGAAATTAAAGTTGATGAATCGACCTAATTAACTACATAATGCAAATTTTGCATGTCTACAGTCCCTATTTGGGATAAGGTGTGGGTGCACAACCTTACTCCAAAAGTCAATTTGTTTGTTTGGATTCTTCTTCAAAACAAGCAATTGACCAATGATAATCTTTATAAGAGGGGGTTGTCTTTTCCTAATAGGTGTTATTTGTGATGTGCTTAGGCTAAGACCTTCTCACATCTATTTTTCCTTTGTCCGTTTGCTTATGTGATATGGAGTAGGATTCTGTGAATGTGGGATCTTAGTTGGGTTTTTCCTGGAACTATTGTGGATTTTTATAATCAATGGAAGGGCCCCTTAAAGAATTGGGCCATGAATCTGCTCTAGAACTATATCTTTCCTCACCTTACTTGGGGTATCTTGAAAGAACACAATAATAGAATCTTCAAGGATGTTGCAGTGATCTTTACTAAGATTACTAGAGTTGTGGTTGAAATTTTTAATCTATTTAGTAACAAGTTTAAAGGTAAAGGTAAGGTCAGTATGCAGGAGTATGATTGTAGAATTGTGGGAGCCTAGAAGATTAATGTGGATATGTTCAATATGTCCAAAAGAATTAAGGATCCTAGAGATGGTATATTCCAGAGTCTTCCTCCCCCTGGTTGGGTCAAAATCAACTTTGATGGCGTGGCCAAGGGAAATCTTGGGCCTGCTAGGAGTGGAGGGGTGATAAGGGATGAGAATGGTGTTTTTATTGCGGCTATTGCAATTCCTTTAGGAACTTAGACCAACCACATGGCCAAAGCCTCTGGTGTTTTCCAGAACTTGAAGCTGGCTAGCCAAATGAAGTATAAATATGTGTGGATTGAATGGGATTTAAATAATATTATCCAATGTCTAAAGGGTTTTTAGAAACCTTCATGGTCTATACAAAATTGTATAGACCTCTCTAAGGAAATTATTAATACCTTTGAGAAAATTTATATTTTGCATGCCTATTAGGAAATAAACACGATGGCAGATTTCTTCACCAAAAAAGGTGTGAAAGCTCTGAAAAAGATGATGTGCTAGGGGCAGGATGAGTTGGAGGCTGACATTAATGTCCTGCTGACATATGACCGTGCTCATGAGAAGGTGAAATTTCCAATTCCATTGAATGATGGTTGAGTGTCCTCCCCTGTAGTCTTGGGACTGCGTTTTATAATTATTCTGAGTTGGCTAAGTAATTACTTCATCTCCCAGTTGCATATGATTATTTTTGCATGCTTTCTAGGCATTTTACGAACTTGTTTCTATAGGGTTCTGGACTATTCTATTCCTATTGGCAATATGATGGGTGGTGAAAGTTGCAGGGTGGAACCGATAAGCAATGCACAGTTAAAGAGCAATCCAAAGCTATGGAAGAAGCTACAGAATGGTGGCATTATTATTTTTATTGAAAAGCTCCATGGTTGGGACCCGGAGGTTACTAGGGTTTTTGAGAAAGATTGGAAGGATGGTGAGATAAACCTATTTGGTAGACATGTGGTTATCAATGAATAGTTGATTGTTGAGGTAACTGGCCTCTCGATGGAGGGTATTAAATTCTATAGGGACATGAAAAAATTTGATGAAGTGGTTAGCAAATTTCTTAAGTTAGATGCATAGAGGGAGGAGTTACGAAGGACTTCCAAAAGCTACTATGACACAGACATAATTGTTTCACATTGGAGGAGGTTTTTGAATGTGTTGATGGAGTACATTACTTTGGATGGCCATTATACCAAAGCCTTTGGGTATCATTTTGTCTTGCTGAATCATTTCGAGCATCAAGTCAGGATTTCTTTTCCTTTTTATCTTGTGTCTTCTCTGAATACTAGTCTGAAAAATCATAGAGAGAACCCCATCAGATATTCTATTCTTCATGGACTGCTTGTCCTAATTTATGACCATTTCAAATCCATGGCAGCTCTGCCTCACTAGACATCGTCGCCTAAGGTTAGGGTTGATGACAAGGACAAAGGAAAACCTAGGGATTCTCCTGAGAAAAAGGGCAAGAGAAAAGTTTTAGAGGACCCCTCCTATGATGTGAATGAAGAGGATTCGCAGTCAGAGTCATTGTCTGAGTATTCCAGCCATCCTGTGACTGATAGAGAAGAGAGACCTCACTTCCCTATGGACCTCAAGGTAGGAGATCATTATTTTAAGGAGGAATGGGAATTTCCCACTGATGTTCTTGCTATATCCCGCAACAGGGCGGTGGATAACTTTAGGCATATGAGATGGGTGTTCTTTGAAATTAAGGAAATTAAGTTAAATTAGAGAGATATGAATAGTAAATTGGAGAAAGCTAATGATGAAAATAATAGAGGTAGTGGCAATGGTCAGGCTACTGATTTATGGATGGAAGAGGAGAAGAAGTATATGGTTGAGTGCCTCAAGAAAATGGTGGAGGAATTACAAGATTTCAAATGCAATCATGATGGCAAGCAAGCGGATATGGAGGAGCAACTAAGGAACATTAAAATTTCTCTCCACAAAGTGATAATTATGAACCATAAGATTTTAAATCCATTGCACAGACCATGAATATCATGGTGGAAAACCTGGAAAAAGCCCATCAGGTAAAGACTGCTATGTTTCTTGATTTTGACAATGAGGAAGGACAGTCAAATAGTGGGGGGCCAAGTAATAGGACCAAAGAAATTTTGAAAAGGAAGGAAGACCAAGCTTTATTCAACATCCAAGAGATCAAGAAGTCTGCACTCAACATGAACAGTCTAGAGCAGGAAGCGGTAGAGATCCTTTGGAACCTGGCCTAGGGGATGGTTGTTTTGTGATTTTTTGTCAATTTTTTTGGATTTTCTACCCTGGTTTTCTTGTATGTTCTTCTTTGTGGGTAGATTCCTTTTTTTTTTGTGCTCTATTAATTTTTTATCCTTCGCTATCTTATTATTAAGGGTTTCAGGACCCCTCTAAAGCCTGTTTGTTCCATAATAAAAAACCTAGTTACAAAAGAATACTAATAATCTAGTTCCAAAGAAATAGGTTAAATTTTATAATGTAATCATGATATTTTTTAATATACAAACCAATAGAATTCATGCCTCAAAACCAAGTTTTCAACACCAAGAGGTAATGATGAACCAAAAAACATCAATTAACACTATCCATTTTATTCATACAAGCAATTAGATATAGACGTTTGTTATGGAAATTCAACCCTCTAATCATCTATGTATCATGTAAATTTTATCAACATTAAGACAACTGAAACATGAAAATATGATGATATTAACATATGCACTAATTTACATAACTTATCCACATAAGTAATTAGTAGATATTATTAGTCACTAGTGTGCACATACTTGTCAAAGGTTGCTAACTAGAAAAAATGACCGATGTGCATTTCTTCCTATAATTATTGATTTCAATAACATATACAATCACTTAATTATCTTTAGGATTTTATGATATCTATAGGAATCCCCTAAAATATTCATATTCTCTTAGTTATCTTGACATATAATGTAATAGTGTCACATGTATAATTGCAATATTATACACATTCCAATAACCACTTACCAAAAGAATGTTAAATTGAATTCACCAAAAAATTATTTATATTTGTAGTCATATCATAAAATCAAATGATGATTGCAATGACTCTTACCTCTTTGATGTTTTATAGATTAATAAAATGGATGCCCATCTGATGATTGATAAGAGTTTGCTAGGCTATTTCCTTATCTCTCCAAGTCCCAATGGCACTTTTAATAAAATGGATTTTATGATTTTGCATGGCAAGCTTGATGTTCACATGAGCCTTGGGTCTAATCCCTTGATCATACTTATTAAGCATAAGACTCAACTCAAATAGTGTAATGAGTTTATTATGATAAAATACAAGTGGAGAGATTTCTTGAAAGCCAATTTAAATGTTTTGGCTAAATCTTAAAAATACATTTTATCTTACCTTTTTCACAAAATTACCAAAATAACCTCAAGTTAATTTCCTTTTCTATCTGATATCTATTAGTTTGGTTTGGTTGTTGTGTCTTTAAATCCTCTACAAAGGAGGTGGAAGGGATTTTAGTTGAATATAAGTGGGAAATGGAACTTCTCTAAACCATTATCTTGTGTACCCCTGAAACAAAATTTGAACTCTGGAGGTTATTTGAGGAATAAAAAATTATTTCCTTTGTCTAAGCTATGAAGGGCTTCAACAATGATCTTACATCAAAAGAATTCAACTCTTGGACGAAGGGTAAAATGTCTATTGGAAGTATCTTCGTTGAGGTAACTCCCAAACTTATTGTTGAGGAAACAAGTTCAGAATGTAAGGGAATTGTGGAGAAGATGAGAAACAAGAACTACTAGCATTTCATCAATAATTTCCCTAGCAATGATGAGAAGCTAAGGAGATTTCAAAATGGTTATGATAGAGAGAAATTCTCGAATCTATTTGGTCTAGTGAGTTTACAGATCACAAAATATTTTATTCTTGAAGGAAGATTTACTACCATCCATGGTTATTACTTTCCATTCCTTAATTATATAAGGGATAAATGAAAAATAGATATCCACTTCTTTATTTTATCTTCTCTACATCAATGTAGGGCCAAAGGGGACTCCCCCACTACATCGGGGCCTAATCCTTAAACTATATAGGCATCTTTTTTCTTTAACCCTCAACCATGTCTGGTCAATAATATTAAACCCATGAAAATTAAGCCTTTGAGGGAAAATCCCTATTTGATTCAACATAACCCTTACCCTAGCATGAATCCAAAATTTGTTATCCTGTAGTGTTGATTATCAAAACCCTCTCATAGAGGAAAAGTTGTCTACCTCTCCCTCTTGAAAAGGAAAATTCTTTCCAAATCCCACTAGTTCAAAATGAAAGTTCCTAGACCATGATGTAAAGACAACATTTAAAAATGTTACTATTGAAGTACTAGATGAAGGTAAGGTGGGTCAATTGGGTGATTCAAGCAGTGCAAAAGGTGAGAGAAGGTCAGCTAGACTAGTCAATGCGGTGAAACAAAAAAAAAAAAGGATATTAAAGGGAAAAATATTTCTTTTGAAGTGGAGGGGAATGAATCATCAAATGAATATTATTTCCCTATGTTTGATGAGGACGATCTTGATACTAGACAAAAATAACTTGAAGTAGTGATTAGGAAAGATTCTGATGATGACAACAATAGCAAGGAAGAGGAGGCAGAGGGAGAAAAAAGTGAGGAAGAGGAGGAGAAGGATAATGACAAGGAAAAAAAATATTACCATTGAGGAAGAAGAGGAAGGTTTAAAATGATCTATCTCAATCTTTGAAATACATTTTATCTTATGATTTTTACACAATTTCAAAAATAAGCTCGAATTAGTTTCCTTTTCCATCTAATATCTTTTGGTGTGGTGTGGTTTTTGTATCTCTAAATCCTTTGTGAAAGAGGTGGAAGGTATTTCAATTGAATATGGGTGGACTGGGAAGCACTCTGAAACCTTATCTTGTGTTCCCCTCAAAAAAATATTGAACTTTAGAGGTTATTTGAGGAAGTTGGAATGATTCCCTTCCTCTAGGCCATGAATGGATTCAACAATGATCTTTCATGAAAAAATGTAACTCATCGAGGGAGAGAAAGGTTCCTATTAGAAGTATTTGGTTTTTTGGCGACTCCTAGAATTATTACTTAGGTGATTGGTCTGGAATGTTAGGGATTTGAAGTGGTGAATTTGGGAAATGAGAACTACCAATGTTTTATCGATAGTTTCCTCGACAAGGATGAGAAGTTGACAAGATTTCAAAATAGGTATAAAAAAATAAATTGCTAGCTCTAATTTTTCTATTGAATTTATGCATCATGAAATATTATACTCTTCAAGGAAGATATACTACCATCCATGGTTATCACTTTCCTTTCCTTAATCATATAAATCATAATGAAATAATCAATATTCCCTTCTTTCTTTTATCTTCTTTGCATCAATGTAGGTCCAAAGGGGCCTCCCCCCATTGAAGTAGGGCCTAATCCTTAGACTCTATAATCATGGTTTTCTTTAAGCCCTCGGGTGTGTTGAGTCATTAATGCTAAGCCCCTATAAATTAAGCCTTTGAATGAAAATCACGATTTGATTCAACATAACCTTAACCCTAGAAAGAAGCCAAAATATACTATATTTCTTAGTGTTGTTTCTCAAAATCCTCTCATAAAGGAAAATAAGTCTACCACTCCCTCTCAAAAAATAAAATTCCTGCCAAACCCCACAAGTTAAAAATAAAAGTGTTTGGCCCATAATTTAGAGATGATGGTTAAGAATGTTACTATTAAAATACCAAATGAAGGTGAGGTGGGTCAATTAGGTTATTTGAGTAGTGGTAAAGGTGAGAGAAGGTTGGCTAGACTGGCCAATATGGTGAAACAATACAAAAACCAAGACATTAAAGGGAAAATGTTGGATTTTTAAGTGGAGGGGGATGAGTCTTCAAAAAAAGAGTATTTCCATGTGTTTGTGGATGGGAACCTTGATACTACCTAAAAATAACTTGAAGTGGTGATTGGGAATGAGTCCCATGATGACAACAGTAGTGAGGAAGAGGATGTAGAGGAGGAAAAAGGTGAGGAAGAGAAGGAAAGGATAATGACCAAGAAAGAAAGAAAATTCCATTGAGGAAGTAGATGAAGGGTTTAAATGGTATGGCTCAATTTTGAAATACATTTTATCTTACCTTTTTTTTTAAATGACCAAAATAGGATCCAACTACTTTCCTTTTCCTTCTAATATTTGTTGGTGTGGTGTGGTTGTTGTCTCTCAAAATCCTCTATGTAGGATGTGGAAGGTCTTTTGGTTGAATATAGGTGATCCAATGAAGTGATTTGAACCCTTATCTTGCATTCCCTTAAAAAAAATGTTGAAATATGGAGGTTATTCAAGGAGTCCAGAATGCCACCCTTATTGTAGGCCATGAAGAACTTCAACAATGATCTAACATCAAAAAAATTTAGCTCCTGGAGGGAGGGTAACATGTCTATTGGAAGTTATTTCTTTGAGGTGACCCTTCGACTTATTGTTGAGGTGATAGATCTGGAATGTACATAAATTAAAATGGAAAAGGTGAGCAATGGGAACTACCAGTGTCATCCATAGTTTCCTTGACAAGGATGAGAAGCTGAAGAGATTTCAAAATAGGTATGACAAATATAAATTTTTGACTCAATTTCATCTAGTGATTTTACACATGAAATATTTTACTCTTCAAGGAAGATATACTACCATCCATGGTTATCACTTTCTATTCCTTAATCATATAAGGCATCATTGAACCATGAAAAAATGGAGGTCCAATCAAAATGAATTAACAAGAATGATAAACTGACTATTTTTCAATGTTCCATTCAATTATGAGGTCTATAATGTGCAATTAACAATAAAAAATCAAACCTAAAAAATATAACAATCAAACTTAGTTATATTTTAAGATGGTAAAATGATGTGTACCTATTGCAAAAAATTCTTTTTTGGGCCTTACTAAGGAATCATTCACCCAATGGCGAATGGGTCCCTACTATGGTTTTAGAAAATCAATTTCAGGGTTATGTTCTTCTATGTCTACACTCGTTAACTCTAGGCATTTAGTGCTCAAAATTCTACAATAAATTTGCAACTTGAACAACTTTTGTAACTTTTCTCTCCACTTGATCTTCAACCTAAAACCTACAATAACATATCAAAGGAGAGAAAAATGTTGTCTTGTTATGGAATAGGGTTTTTCCTTGGTCAAACCCTATTTTTGGTAATTAAACCCTATGATGAAACAATGAAACATGACGGATGAAACATTAAACATGAAACAATGGTACATTGGATGAAATCTTGAATGGAAAATCTGCAATATTTCCTAAAGTGGCCTCAATGAATGTAGATCTTGATCATGGAATTTGACATAAGATAATGGATTTGAACACTTTAACTTGATCACCAATGCTACATCATTACATTAGCTCAACAACATACATGACTTTGACATGATGAAATGGGTCTTTGATTGCTGCAATAAATTTCAATAATTTTCCCTTAAATGCCTTCAAAATGGTCTTGAATGCTCTTGTGAAATATTAGGATGCTCCCTTGAAAATATTTGATGAAACTAGGTGAAATAGCCTTCTATTTATACTTATCTCACTCTTAATTTGCAAACTTCACATAACACAAGTCGACATCAGATCTAGGATTTGAAATCATTGGAATACCACCAAAAACATATTACAAGGAGGGGTCCTATGGTTAAGTGAGGGCCCATTCACTAGGTGGTGAATGGGTCCTAGGTCACTAACATAGGACACATTCCTTGTAAAATTAAGTGTTGTGTAATATTATTTATGAATGTCCGGTTTCATCCCTCGAAATATACAATTAATTGGGCTTGGATTTGAATTAAAGGGGCCAATTAAGATCAATTAACCTCAATTAATTAATAAAGCCCTAAATTACTATGAAAGTGTAAATATACACTTTCCAACACCCTGAATAAGGCACAATTAAGTCCATTTTATTAAGAGGGGTCCTAAACTTAATGTGAATGTGTAAAACACATTACGACACTAAATTAAGGTATAATTAGGCTAATTTCAATATTAATTATTCTAAAATTAAGTGTGAAAAAAGGTTTCTTGTTTTTACACTACAATAATGAAGAAATCAATATCCCCTTCTTTCTTTTATCTTCTCTACATTAATGCAAGGCTAAAGGGGCCTCCCACTGCTACATCAGGGCTTAATCCTTAGACTCTATAATCATGTTTTTGGTTTAATCCCTCATCTGTGTTTAGTCAATAACATTAAGCCCTTGTAAATTAAGCCTTTTAAGAAAAATATACATTTTATTCAACATTACCCTAACCTTTCCAAGAAGCCAAAATCTACTATCTTGCCTATTGTTGTTTCTCAAAACCTTCTCATTGAGGAAAATAAATCTACCCCTCCCCCTGAACAAATAAAATTCCTGCCAAACCCCACTAGTTGAAAATTAAAGTGTTTGGTCCCTATTTCAAAGATGATGTTTAAGAATTATATTAGTATTGAAATACTAGATGAAGGTGAGGTGGGTCAATTGGGTGATTTGACTAGTGGTAAAGGTGAGAGAAGATCAGCCAAATTCACTAATGTGGTGAAATAGAACCAAAAACAGGACATTAAATGGAAAAATAAACATTTTAAAGAAGAGGGGGATGATTCTTTGGATGAAAATTATTTCATTGTGACTGAGGAGAAGGACCTTGAAACTATCCAAAAGGAACTTGAAGTGGTGATTGGGAATGTGTCTGATGATGACAAAACTAGCAAGGAAGATGAGGAGAAAGATAATGATAGGAACAAAATACATATTGTCATTGAGGAAGAAGAGAAAGGTATAGATCTAGAACAAGAGGAAGATATTGTTACTAAACATAAGGTTATGGTAACCTCGAAGGAGGAGGGGGATCTAATATGTGTTACTCTCCATTTTTTTAAGAATCAAATTGAAAATTTGTAGGGATGGTTAGCCAAATGAAATCAAACAGTGAAAGTGATACGCTGAAAGAAAATATGGCAGATCCTAATAGAATAATGAGTTGTGTTATTTCTATCACTTATGGGATTATGACAAAGGTTTTCTTTGACAAAGAATTGAATAGCATGGTAAAATTCTTCAACTTGTTCATTGAAGCAAGAAATAGGAATTTTAGAGCTTGCCATGTCTATGAAATTGAATCTAGAAACTTTGCCATCATGTCCACCATTTTAATATTCATGGTTTGAATATTTCATCAAGGCTCAACCCTCAATAGACCAATGCTTATGGTTATGGGTTAACATTTTTATTGGAATTGGTTTGAAAGGGGATATATTCTATTGATTTTTAGGGTCTCCATCTTCTTCAATTGAATCACTTGTAGACTGAGAGGATCCCAATCGGGTTGGAGAGCGACTTGATGGGATGGAGCTTCTAGATTGGAGGAGAGGAGTTGGAGTTCTAACTGTAGGTGCATTATTTGAAATTAATTCAAAGTTTTCAATTATGATAGCCCTACAATTTGAAAAATTGATACATTTAGCAATAGCGTGTAGGGGAAAAATACAATGAAGACAAAGTTGTTGGGAAAGAGTGGACATACATTAATTTATTGAACATCTTTCAAATATATTGTTTTAGTAGGACAATAGAACCTTTGACTAAATCCTCCTCCAAAACAAGATCATTGAATTGGTCAAGAAGTAAATCCTAATGTGTGTGTGATCCATGTGAAAGTTGGACATGGTATTCGACAAGTGTAGAATGAGCCTGTTGAATGGAGTCAATAGATGCAACTTGCAACATAGGGATCAAAATAGATATTCCTACAAGAATATTTGTAATGGAATTTGTATTTAAAGTCACCATTGTTTAGTTCGAATTTAGTGTACTAAATGTGCCTGCGAGTATGTGGAAGTATGAAAATTAGGCTTTCAAAATATTTGATGTTGTGAGAAATAAGTTTGGGAGAAAATGGAAATATGCTAATTTGGTAATGCTTCAAATGTAAATTTACCCCATAAGTGGTGTTCTTTAAAAGGAACAAGATGCTATAATTTGTCAAAATGGTGATTATCAAGGATAGTTGATCAAAGGTGAATAGTAATGTTGAAGAAGATAATAGGAAATGGGAACACACCTTTTTAGAATAAGTAAATTGTAGGGAAAACAAGGATTAAGTTTGTTCAACCTAAATTGATCCTAAAGTATTCTAGATAACACTTGTTTTATTCTAAAAGAATGAAATTAAAGAGCATCGTATGTATTATAATGTTCAAACCATAATTGTAGACTAGTATGTTCTTGTCCTTAAGAAGGGGACCCTGATAAATTGTGCATTAAGATCATTAAATAGAATTTTAAGAATCAAGATGATCAAACATAGTTAGGTGAAGGTAAATGTAGTGATAAAGAAGAAAAAAATATTTAGATATTGTAAGTTTTTACCAACTATATGTGAAGGGAAACTTTCAAATAAATCTATTTTTTCAATGAATGTATATATATAAAAGTAGATATCATGTCAAATTTGTTACAAACTAACAATACATTCATTATATCTTTTAAGAAATTAACCTCTATTCAAAATTCATTGTACAATGTATGTTTAAAAAGGAAACTTGCAAGAGTGGATGTTTTTACAATTTAACGTTGAAGAAGAAATAAGGAAATTGAAACATACCTATAGATAATGAGTAGAAAAATTAGGAAAGAGTTCAAAACATGATGAGTACAAGTCCCTGACACAATGAATTAATGGTTTTTTGCTAAAAAAGGGTCATTCAATGCAATTGAAAATTTTAGTGATTACTATGGATAATGCTTACTTTTAAATTTATTAACATTCTATTGTCCAAGAAGTTTCAATATTGGAATACGGAAAGGGTTTATCAAATTTTAAGTATAGCAGGAAAAAAATGGTTGACATACTTGATAAAGCATTGACAACCTATATGTGAAAGGGCTATAAATATATAGACTTACTAAAAAGAAAAGTATAGTTTATTTATTTCTTGTTTGTATTAATTATTACAATCATAGGTACAAATTTAAATAATTTTGCATAGCTAGAATTGGATGGCATAAAAGTGTAAAAGAGAATGCATGTGAGATAAGTATAACACCAAATACAAATAAGGCATTTTTATAGTTAATTGGTGACAAAATTGTATTTCAATATAGCAAAATGAATAACATAGTTTGGAACACTGACCCTGACCCTACTAATACTTGTTGCAACACTGATAGGGATCCCCTAGTGGATGTTTTAAATTTAGCTAGAAATAATGCTGACATCCATTTCAAACTTTTGAAATGGAATTTCAATGAAATTAACAAGCTAAAGATTAAAAATTGGAGCCTTCAAAGTAAACTGGATGAGTTGGGAGCCAAGGTTGCAGAGATTGAAAAGAAAGAGGTGGAACAAAGAGATTACGATCTCAGCAAAGATACTCGGTACCAAGCTAGAAAGAATAGAATTAATGAAAATGAGGTGGAGAAAAAGAAAAATACTATCAAAATCATTGCTTATAAAAAAAATCGTATGGCCAGACACAATGCCATCATCATCAATGCCATGACCGAGAAATTGGACAAAGCTCAACAAGGGTCTCTGGTGGTTGATCTGGAGGAAATCAATGAAAGAAACCAAGAGGAGGATGTGGACATTTCTAAGAGAACCAGGGTGAATTTGAAGAGGAAGGCTCCCCCCACTCCGCAAATGATTCAAACTTTTAAGAAGGGTGTTCATGATATGAAGAACTTGGAGGTAGAGATAGAGTCTATCCTGAAGACTTCGGGTTAATCGCGGCCAATTTTTTGTGGCTTGTCTATTAAATTTTTTTGTTTGACCCTCCTGGACTTTTGTGGATGGCTGTTGTTTGTTCTGGTTTTTACCTTTTGTGTAGCTGGTTGTTTTTGTTGGACTTTTATCTCCTATCTTTTATGTTGTAAACTCTTTGGTTTGGGTCCCTGTAAAACTTGATTTACCCTTTATCAAAAACATAGTTTGGAACAAGATGTGTAGAACAAACTTTAACAAATCTTGAGGAATGTATTTTATCTGCAAGGAACACTCCCTTGGACATTGCACTATGAAAATAAACATATTGCAAGAACAAAGGATCGTTAGGCATGGTTTATATAGTTCGCAAAAGCAAGTTTAATTTGATGAGCACCACCCATCCCATACAACTTGTCAGCATGCATCTCTCATAGAAATGTACAAAACATAGCAATATTGTCACAAATCTAATGGAATTCTTGCAGTGTTCCTTCCATTACCTACACTTCAAATTGTTGGACATTTTGTACATTTCAAAAAACTGTTTGTATTTTGTGGAAATTATCAAAGTAACTACTGAAGATTTCGTTGGAGAGGTCTACAACGTTTGCATAACTTCTATCCCAATTTTGTGAAGGAGAGGAAGATATTGGAACTCTAGGTGAATTGTCACTTCTCATATTTGTATGATATCAGTTCATTGATAAGGTAGTGTCATTCCTGGATGTTGTAAATTTGAAATAGCACCTATTGTTAACTAATATCATTATTTTAAAAACAACTATGCAAAAGCATTATAAACCACACTATAGCAATGTAGATTATTGTAATTTTTTACCATTTCTAACATTGCAGATTTTAGCCATTTAGAAAGTATATTGTACACATGTGATTACAAGTAAATCAAAATTAAACTCTTATCTTTAATATTTGTAAAAGCTAATATATACATTTTAATTTCCTTGTATTGATTGAATAACTACAAAAAATAAAGCAACTTAAATAAAATTAGAGTAAATAGATAAAATAAATATGAAAAAATAAAATGAAAATAAATTTATAATTTCAAAAAAATTATTATTAAAAATAAGTAAATAAATATAATTTATAATTTATAATTTTTTTTCTTAACATAATAGTAATAGTTCTATTTAATTTTGTTAATACTGATTAAGTTTTTTTAAAACAACTTTAATAATATTTTACAATAAAAAACATGAAACTTCTAGCGTCTATGTTATCAAAAGATAATAAAAATATTACATAATCAAATTGATAAGTATTTTAATAGATTTAATTTATTTTTGGACTATATTATATTACAACTAAAGCATTGTAGATAATTAACATTCGGTTTTGTTTAATAAGTGTATGCAATAAGTTCTATAAATTTAAATAATAAATTCAATTTTATTATATAATAAAGTATTTCAATAGTGCTTAAAATATTTGTTTTACATTTCTAACTAAATAGATAGTTGAGCTAAAGCATTGTAAATAATTAACATTTTGTACCTTTATATGAATGTAACAAATTATACAAATCTACAAAATTAATTTCTATTGATTTTGATCTTAAATCATAAAGACTAACAATAAATATAAATTTAAATAAAGAAATATTTAAGATAAATTCAGCTTGTAATATATAATAAAATATAATAATAAACTTGAAACCCATATTATCTCTGTAGGATATGTGTATTCTTGTAAATATTCTAATTGTCTAATATTGTGAAATTGTTGGTCTTCGAAATATAGTGATGACCTCGTGGCTGCATATTATGATGTGACCTAGGATAGTGTTTTAAAATAAGTTTTGAAATTCAAATAACTACTTTTAATTTAACCATAATAAGGTGCCTTGAAACCCTATGACATAGGTCCAGGTATTAATAATTTGTGGAGGGGTAAACTTTTATGTACCATAAAGATTTAGCTCTTTTATGTCAATATGTATTAATGTGTCGAAAATCATGCCTTGAAAAGGGGAATGTTGGAGAATGGAAAGAAAGGTGTAAAGCTTGGAGGATGACTAGTGTCACAAATTTAAGCACAAATTCAATTACAGAACCCAATGATAAAAAAAGTTGCTATAAAAATTCCATCTTAAATTAAATTTGCTTAAATCCCAAATATGTCTTTATGGGTTTGCATATGAATTAAAGATAGTGTGGTAATTACAAACATAGTATAAATTTAGCAGTTTGTAAATGACAAATACTATTTCCTTAAGGTAAACATATAATATTTCCTAAAGCTTGCTGGAAACCACTAAATCGATTTAATTGCATATAAATTGATAAGGATCCACTAAATAAAGTAATTAATTTTTAACTCTTACCTAAATAAAATGCGCACGGATGCTGGAAAATGTAGGAGGTGGGCAGAGGCAAAAAATAAAATAAAAATAAATAAATAAATATAAAACTTTAAATGCATTGCCTGTCTAAAAATGAATTACAGAGTGCCTTTATATAGGGGCAAATAGATAATCTGGAAACTTCAAAAGAGCCGACCTATACAATTTCTAAAACTTTACATATAGCTGACATATTAAGATATTTTTACAATAAAAACATTCAGAACCATGTAGAAATTACTAACTATATCTAACAAAAAATAATATTGACACGTGGGAGTTGGTTGAATGTATAGTTGGGTTTATGTGTTGGTGGATTGAAGCAACAGGGGGAGGATAGTGGTCTTGGAAAAGGCGAATGGAAAACAATCTTTGATATCTAAAATCTTGCATAGTTCATGGTATGCCATTAGATTCTTACAAGGGAAGGGAATCTCTGGGTTGAATATGGGTGGAGAAGTAACAGTAGAGGTCGCCAGATCTCTTACAGTAGGCGTCTCAAACCAGGTTGAGCATACCGAGATAAATCCTGGCATGGATGAAAACTCTGCGGTTTTGATCGCTGTGTTGATCTGCATAGTGATATCTGTACTGGGATTTTTGTCCATCTTGTCGTGATATAGCATCAGCAAGTCACATGAGAGCCGCACGGCTGAAAGATAGGAAAACACCGGACTGAAGAAAGAGTGTATAAAAGCACTGCCCTCTGTTGTCTACAACAAAGTGATATCAGATCTGAATTTGACAGAGTGCACCATCTGCTTGGCAGAGTTTGCAAAAGGCGAAAGTTTAAGAGTTTTGCCAAAGTGCAAGCACAGCTTCCACAAGAATTGTGTGGACAAATGGCTTGTTTCTCACTCCTCGTGTCTGGCTTGCAAGCATTGTCTTGTTCAGAGCACAGAAAGAGTAGAAGAAGATGAGGTTACGGCCAGGGTATCAGATAGAAATTGTATTGGTTTTGAAATAGCATGTATTGTAAATTCATAGCTATGAACACTGGAAATATGGTCTGACCGTTTGGCGACGAATCCTAGGAAACGGTAGCAACGAGATAGGGACAAGCCAAGGTTGTTGTAGGAGGTGGGTTGAGTTTTCTCTTGGTCCCCTGATGCGCAATGCTACGCCAAATAGCCTGAGATTGACTGAGCAAGATGGAGGCAAGGACTTAGGTTTAGCTGGCCTAAGGAAGGGATGCAAAAGCTCAGAAGATCGTGGCCTTCTGGTGGAGCCTCCATAGTTGACGCTTCATTCTCTATGGCGTGGTCTGTAAGGTGGGTTGAAGAAGCCGAACAAAAGTGAGGATGGGGCGGGCACATATATGTTGGGCCGAGACCAGCGAAGGCAGACCACGATCTCATTGGGCCCTCATATGGGTTTGAGAATACATATTTTATTTTTCACAAAAAATTTCTTACATTAACAGTAAAATAAATTAATTCTGCAAGTTCTTTCCTCTTATCTAAACAATGTATTTCTCTTACTTCAGTAGAGAATTACTTGTTTTTGTAGCGTAAACATACAGGTGAAGACAGAGGATGAAATAAAGAAGAAAAGTACAACATCTAGATGTAAATCTTTCAAAGGAGAATATAAAGAACGCAGGCAATGAGTGTCATCCTCGAATCACCAACTAAGACTCAAACTACTGCAAATGATTGCAAAAGCTATGGAATTGGAATAAAGAAATTGGAAACAAATAACAGTAAATAGACTTATGCAAAGATCCACCTGATTTCTTCTGCAACAAAAATTTCTTCTTCTGCAAACCTTCTCTTTAACAAGCTCTTTGAAATGGTTGTTCTCTGTAAATGTAGCAGACTGTTACTATTTTTTATTCTTACACTTCCAAGTCTATTTGTAGAAAATATGAGGCAGTGCAAAATATGATAGGGGTGGATGGACACAGATCAACACTAATAAGCAAATACAAATTTAGCAATTCGTAAATAAACAAACATACAAATAAAACACGAGCTACTGCTCCAAATATTTGTATTTTATTGCTTACACAAAAATGGTTTACATTTGCCTCTTATATAGAGGACTTTAGATACATTTAGAATAATCAAGAATATAGGCGACATATTATTTTACCTTGGCTGACATAAAATAAGTTTCTAGAATTTACCTAACCTTAAACTTCTAGAATTTATCCAACCCTAACCGACATAAAAGTAAAAAATAACTTTTAGAACATTACCAAATTTTACTTAATTCCTAATCTCTAGTCCAGCTGGAACCTCTAGAAACTTATAATTTAATTAATATTTTACATCTCATTTGAGGGAGAAATTACATTTCCCAACACTCCCCCCTAATTTCGACCTCAAATGCTGCTGCATAAATTTCCTTGCTTTTGACTGCTGACTTTGTGAATCCTTTTCTTTGCTTGATATCTTCAAACTTAACAATGCCTTTGTCTTTGTCCAAGTCTTCAAACTTCAAACCATCTCTACGATCTGCAGATCTCTTTCCTCAACTCTTGTCATCCCACTGCTGCGGTAGTCATTCAAACTTCAAATTTTCAGAACTTCAAACTGGAAGTCTTCTTCTCTGCAAACTCACTATCTATAGCTTTCCACCTTCTTTGATGTCTTTTCTTTCTATGATTTCTATCATCTTCAAACTTATTATCAATTATGCCTTTTGAAAACCTTGCTTGAATGCCATCAACTTTCACTTGCAAACTTTTATACTTAAACAAGTTCTTGATCATACTTGTAATTTTCTGCCAACTCGATCCATAAACCCATCCACAATCCATTTTCATACAACCTACAATAGAATCCTTCTTGCACTCTTTGTTCCAACATCTCTTTTAAGAATGACTTTTCAAACCACAAATACTGCAAGGATGTAAGTCCCAACATCTATCTTTTGTATGTCCTTTCCTGTTACAATGACAACATTGCACATATTTCATTTCTTTAACAAATTTAGTTACACCTATATTATTTCCTTTATCTATCACATATCCAAAACCTTCATGCTTTAGCCTCATTATTGGCTTAATTTGCTCTATTGTCCCTTGATCATGCCTTCCTAAACCTTTACCTTTGTATCCCATTCTTTCCATGATTTTTAAACCAACATTCATTTCATTGCCATTGCATCTAACAATATTATCATTTTGACAGTTTTTATCACAAACTTCTTCAGCAAAAACACATTTCTCAATTGACAAATTCAAATCCTCTGTACTACAAGAAACATCACATATGGATTTCTTTTCCTTCAAACATTCATTCACTTCATTCAATCTTGATATTTCATTTTTGTATAAACTATTATCTGCTTCTAATTTCTTCACATTTTCTTCTAAATCATCAACCAACTTTATTCTTTGTTCCAATTCCTCATTCCTTGTATTAATCTCATCAAACAATTATAGTTTTTCTTCAAGCTCTTTATTTTTCCCTCTAAGTTTGCACAATTCCTTCACCTGCAAATTATTTATTTGTTCCACAAACTTTAACCTATCCTCTAACTCTTCATTTTCCTCTGTATAATCACTAATTTCATTTAAAAGATTACATTTTTCTGCCCCCATTTCTTTCCTTAATTTTTCCAATTCTTTTTCTAAAAAATCATTTTCACATTTTAAACTTGTGTTTTCTTTCTTCACCTTTATTAATTCTTCTTCTAAATCTTTTGTTTTCTCTTTCTTTACTCTATCAACTTTTCCCATTGAATCAAACAAATAAACTTACCTTAATTTTTCTTCTAGAACTTCCCGTGCCTTCCAATATCTTCTTTGATTTCTTCATTAACCAACTTTGTCACTGCAAATTCTACACAAATTCTGGACAACTTCTTTCTTTCCAACTTCTAAGGACTGCGGCCTCATGTCAATCTCTAATAAATCTGCATTTCATTGGATACCCTTGTTGCAATCTTTCTTCAAACTTCACAAATCATCACTTCGAACAAATTTTTGATACATGTTAATCTCACAATTCTTTTTCTATAAACATAACTTATGTAATCTGAAAATTTCAACAAAAAATATACCAAACCCTAACTAGGGCAACACAAATTTACTATGACAATCATCTCTCTAAAAATCTTTTCATAAATTCTCAAGCCAATGCTACCATTACCTCTATTTGAATAACACCTTTCATAATAGTTCTGCTACACCAATTCCCTCTTATTGGATAGCTTCGTGTACCTTCACTCTTCAATTTTCTCTTACAAATCTGAATGTTTGTCTTCTAAAAATTTCTTTAAAAAATGATGAACACAAATTAAAGCAACAATTTTATTTTACCTTCTTTTAATGCTGACAGTCTGTTTTTAATCTCCGATTTAAGAAACTCTTGTGCTTTTCTCAAATAACATCCTCGGCAATGATGATTGACTGTAGCCTTTAATTCTCCTATTTTCTTTACAAAATAGTCTTCATTAGCTGTTGCGATCAACAACTCTTCAAACAGCAACAGCATAACCTGACGGCTCTTTGTGCTTCGGTTTGCAGCTACTTTAATGGCAGCGGCGGCATCCTTTAGCAAACAACAACCAATATATGCTAGCGATCTTCAAATACTTTACAGCTATTTCCTTAGCATCTGCGTTCTCCAACCAACAACTTTTTCTTTATGAACTACAATCTGCTATTCACTATGACAGCTCAAATAAAGTCTACGATCTCTCCTAATTGTGAATCTCCTTCTAACAGTGATTGAATAATCTTAATGTTGACTGCCTTTCCTTTATAAAAAATAGCGATCTATTTGTAACAAACACAACAATACATTTTATTTCTAGGCAGCAACCCTGTGGAAATATTTTGGAAAAAAAAAACTATGAATTGGCCTTGTTCGACTGGACCTGCTCTTCCTTTGGACAGACTGTGGGCTTCTAAAAGCTCCTACACTCCACTTTGACTGACAACACTTTTCAGCTGTGTTTTTGGCTTTTGTGATCTCCTCAACTCCTCTGTAACCTAGCTCTAATACCAATCTGATAGGGGTGGATGGACACAAATCAACACTAATAAGCAAATACAAATTCAGCAATTCGTAAATAAACACACATACAAATAAAACATGAGCTGTTGCTCCAAATATTTGTATTTTATTGCTTACACAAAAATGGTTTACATCTGCCTCTTATATAGAGGACTTTAGATACATTTAGAATAATCTAGAATATAGGCGACATATTATTTTACCTTGGCTGACATAAAATAAGTTTCTAGAATTTACCTAACCTTAAACTTCTAGAACTTATCCAACCCTAACCGACATAAAAGTAAAAGATAACTTCTAGAACTTTACCAAATTTTACTTAATTCCTAATCTCTAGTCCAACTGGTACCTCTAGAAACTTATAATTTAATTAATATTTTACATCTCATTTGAGGGAGAAATTACATTTCCCAACAAAATAGGCAGCAGTTATGGTGCATAACAAATCAACTAAAGCAGTTAATGACTTCTGAAACAATCAAGCAAGTTCATTTGGTAGGCGTGTAGCTTTGATTATCTTACAGTTACAGGTCTATTTGTGGTGGAGCGCAATCTAGAGGAAATCTAGGGAGAAAAATCAACTAAAGCAGTTTATGACATATGAAACATTCAAGCAAGTTAGAATAGCAGGTGTATAACTGCAATTTAGTTTATTTGTGCTGGAGCGCAATCTAGAGCAAATCTACGAAGAAGAAATAAACTAAAGAAGTTAATGACTTCTGAAACGTTCAAGCAAGTTACATTAGCATACGTATAGGTGCAATAATAGTCTGCATTAACTCTTATATGAGCTGGTTAGTGTGAGGGGATGTTCAACTTGTCAGCGGTGATAATAAGATCAACAGACCACTTGTTTTCAATCGTTGGCCAGGTGCTGTGGAAAGAGGTCATCCGCTGATTTGAAATTTTAGGTTGAACTCTCTCAAATTGGATACATCGTCCGCGTAAATAAATTATTTATTATTAATTTTTCTGATAATTTTCAGAAATATTGAAAATATTTTTAAGTTAATATGACTTATTAAAAAAAATATATATATTTCTAAATCAAACAGCTAACAAAATTGAAATGTTGATAGAAAGAAAACATATAGAATGCTAGTCTACACGCGGAGTTTGACGCTCTCTTACTAACTGCTCTCGGAGTTGTACTCGTTTGAATCCTGACCTGTAGATATTGATATCGATATAACTTGTCGATATCAACCGTGTTAGTTTTGTTACTGCATTTATTATCCTCTGCCGTGTTCGAAACTAAAACTTGTTGATAAGATTTCAGAGCACTATGGTGAGACTGACATATTTGCATTTATTATCCGATTACCAACTCATATGGCAGCTGTACTCGTCTCAATCCTGACGTGTAGATATTGATATCGATATGACTTGTAGATATCAACCGTGTTAGTTTTGTTACTGCATTTGGTATCCTCTGCCGTGTTCGAAACTAAAACAGTTGATAAGATTTCAGAGCGCTATGGTGAGACTGACATTTTTGTGTCTTTAACCGAAAATATAACAAATCTATCTGTGTCATAGAAGTTTTCATAAAAGACCATCGTCTTTTGCGTAATATCAAGTTTACAAGTTATATTCTTTATAAATTTGTTTTCTAATACTCTTACTTTCGAATCTTCTTATAATCATTTATTTATCTAAAAGATGTAGTCTTATTCTCTAGAACCTTTTTTAATTAAATCTACAGGTCATTTTTATAACTATGGCTCTTAATATGATTTTTTAAAATTTAAATTTAATCTTATTGTTCTTTGTTATTGTAATTTATTGTGTGTAGTTGTTTATTTGAATGTTTGTTATGTATTGGAAGACATTTATTTATTTTGTAATCATGTTATAGATCATCTAAGAGAAATTCTAAAATTGCAAAGAAAATTGAAGAGCATTACAAAAGAATTACATCAGCTCACATCATCCTAGGTACAAACATTGTTGTTCTCAAATATTTTGTCCAAAGCTATAAAGTTAGTTTAGCTATAGATTTGACTAAGGAGAATGAGTGACTCACAATTCAATAGATTACAAAAGATTTTTCATAACACCACAAATCATTACACCAATTCAATTAGCGTAAAAATTAATGCAAACAAATTCAAACAATCCATGTTTTGTAGGACATATTATGCAATATAGGTCTATACAAGGATGATTGGTGCCTATGCATGGATTTAAACAAGAGTTAATCATAGTTTGCAACTTTAGCACCATTTTCTTGACATTGTTAAAGTCCAATAAACCATCACTATTAAAATTAATTTTTTAATATTTCTTATTTCTAATTATAACTCATTATCTTATGCTAGATTTGCTTATCATTTGATTTTATTTATTATACTTAGAATAACTTATAGTCGTTGATTGTTTTATATAAGTCGTGTTTTTGTCATTACAATAGTGTTACACTATCTAATTATGAATTTAATTGAATAAATTTATTAATCAACCATTAGCATTTCTATTTTGATGAGTTTTCTTATTGCACACAGAGAACAAGATTAATTAAAAATAATAATTAAAGAAACTTGCATTTCTATCATGATCCATGTTAAAATTAATTAAAAAGGGTTTCTTTTCATATATATAGTTAAAGTTTATAACTATAATGGTCAAAAGATGCATCCTTGATATATTTATACATTCAGGTATGCATCTAGCATGGGCAATGTTAATGCATTCATATAGCCACAAATGGAACTTTTGTGCCTAGTTAGAGGTAGTGTCAACATATCTACACAACTACAAATAGCGTATTTTTATACATAGTTGGTCCTACACACCTAGTCTTCCATTAAACTAGCCCTATGTTTGTTTCTTATCCCTATACTTATATATAGAAAAATCTAGTCAAATTATCTTTGATATAATTCTAATCAATAATATAGTATTTTTCAATATTCTAAACCTATTAAACATATATCAAACTTGGCTGTTTGATCCAAGTTACATTGATTGGTTGGAATTCATCCTAATAGTCGCAACCTTGATCTAGGTAAATACAAGATCAAAATTAAACATTAACCACCTAGCTCCATTTCACACTTTGGTTTGATGTTATCTATGTATGAATATTCATGATTTGGTTTCATATTCATGAATGATAAGAAATCAAATTGCATTTGATTACATGAAAAGACAATCATTGATTATCACAAGAATAATCTAACACATTTTCACTCAAATCAACAAAGGAATATAGAATATATAATAAAAATCATCCTAGTGCATTTGAATCACATAGCAATCATCATAAAATTTATGTGAGAAATTAAATATTGATATATATCAAGAATTTTTTAAATACAACTAGCATGGTCTAAAAACCCTATGATTTGGGTTATAATATCATTTTATACTAGTCTCCTCTTTTTATACATCAAAAGGAAAAATCCAATGATGACAATATCATGAGTTAATATGTACAAACCAATTTTGCACCCATCAACTATCTAGAATTGAAAATGTCATGACCTAACATAGATTAGGGGAGAACATTTTGATTCTAATTAATACACATGATTGCCTAGCATATTTCCAATTTCTAAGCTACAATAACTTTGATGTCTCCATCAATCTAAACACAATATTGAATTATAGAACTATGTATGCTCCTTGGTTAATTATTATGAATGAAGTGATTGTGGTTTCCATCTAGCAATATCTAATATTATCCTTTCTGTTTTTATCAAAATAATACGCAATATTTAATTTATAGTTTTTTTATGTTTAAATACCTTTGTTTTCCTAATTTTCCTAATTAATCATAATTTTCTTTTCCATTATTGTGAAAGATAATTTACCTAGTACATAAATGCTAATATATTTTTTTAATACACGTTTGTTCTTGATTTAATTTTATTTTTATATCTAATATTTATCATTTTACCTTTTGTATCCATTGATGAAACTATACACAAAGTTTGGTTTTTCTATATATATTTTATCTTTTTCTCAACCAACCCTTGATTTGAAATAAAATTTATAATTTTACTATATTTTCATAGATGAATTTAGACTAAGGTCATTAGCCATAAAAGATTATATAGTCTTTTTATGACATTTTATTTATCCTTTTAAGTTTTGTTCACTTTTATTTCCATATCTTTAGAAAACCTAGATATTTGGGGAAAAAAATTCTTGTTTACATTATGGATTCTCATGGTGGTCTATCCTTCTATTCAATCTTCCATCCCTAGTTTTTAGATATCGATAAAATTTGATGCAAGTGATTGTTTACTCATGATATTTTTCTATAATAACAAGACTAGATTTTCTATGGATATATTATATGCCTATTTATATAGACACACAATCTTTGTTATAGCTATTGTTGCTACTAAAGTAGCTATTGGATTAGCTATTGTTCTGGCAATATATTATAATAGAAAATCAACTTAGACACACAATCTACATTTCTTGATTTTGCATCTTGACAATAAAATTACCAACGCTAATCAATTTAAACTTCTACAATGCAATACGCATCAACAAATCTTTTGCAACTCAAAAGGATAAGTCAAGGGGAATACAATGATAATACAAGTACCATTATCAACCTAGCCTTACATAGATAACCCCTATGTCACCAAACTTCTTATTGCATCAATGAAAAACTTTGACATAAATGACAACCTATGTTCAACAATCTTCCCCTTTGTCATTGATGAAAAATAGAAAAATGTTGGGCCACCAAAACCAACCAGCTACACACGAAGATATTTCCCCATCTCATATTGATTTATCCACCTTGGAGGATGTAGAATTTTGAGTTTCATATTTCCCCATTTGTATCAAATTTCTCCTTTCTATATTTTTTGTACTCTACATAATCTAGAAACTTGTTTCCTCAATATACTCCCCCTAAGTCCATGCTTCACTAATTTTTAAAAAATACTCTGCAAGACAACCCAATCTACTTGTAGTATAGAGACCAAGCTTCCTCTCAATCTATGTTTCATCTTGCTTCAAGAGGAGGGAGAAATAACTCCCATCTTAAATACAAAAGAAACTCAAATGTCTCTTTAGGAAGTGGTTTTGAGAATATATACATACTACTTACTCCTTTGTCTCAACATACTACAACTTCACTTCCTCTTCAACAACCTTCTCCCTCATAAAATGATAATTGATCGTAAGGTATTTTTTTCATGAATACATTAATTGGATTCTTTGAGATATTATGGAATTGGTGTTAGCACAAAGAATAGAGATTGGTTCTCCAAAATAAATCTTTATCTACTATAAAATTTGCTTCATCCATAATACTTGAGTTCAACATAATGGTGCAATAATATATTTTATTTTTTTTGTAGATAATGAAACTAAGTCTTGTTTCTTGCTCAACCAAGACACTAAACTATCACCAAGAAAGAGTTCACTGCCACTTATTCTCTTTTGGCCATTTATTCTTTCCTCCCAATCTACATTTGTGTATGCAATTAGAGTGAAAATTTTCCACTTTAGTGAGAGAAGGAGCTTGCTTCCAACTCACACTAACGTATACCAATGTGCATCAAGAGGGGTCCAAATGTACCAATACTAGTAAGATAGGATGACAACACTCAAGAGGGTTGTGCAAGACCCTGGGACCAAGGTCTTATTGAAAACTAACATAGGCACAAAAGAACACACATGAAAATGATATAAAGAGCAACAACAAGACACAAGTATATACTACCAAAGACAAAGAGAAAAACAAGAAGGGGAGGATCAAGTCATATATTTTTCCAACATGATTAGGATCATAACTAGGTTGTTTATTTGAAAAATGTCTGCTCACTCTAAGGTAACAAAACTTCTATAACTATGGGAATTTTCCTAGGGTTAGCAGATTAAAGCATAAGCATAAAAAAACCAAAGTGATAATGAAGTGCAAAAGGAATAAAATGAAAAAAAAAAAGGTTCTCACCCAATGTCTTCATTCTCCATGGTTGACCTCCATTATACCTTCTCAACTTGCAACAAATATGTTGTTGCCATCATATTTTATGTGAGCAATTTAATGACAATGACAAGCCCTAAGCAAATGTTGAAGTATTTGAGATTATAATGCAAATACTATGCTATCATGAAACTAGTAAGCATCTAGACTATGTCAAATGAAATGTAAATATGCTTATGAAAAAATGACAAGAGTGCAAGAGTATGAAATTGCCTAAAATGAGATTGCCTAATATTCAAAGAGCATGAGGTCAACTAAGCATGAGGTGACAAAATAAGAGCAAAATTTCCATTTTATAGAAAATGCAATTTTGAGTAAATGACCAAGATCAAAAGTTGACAAGTGCCCTAGAATCAATGGACAAGATTCAATGTGACAACCCATAATTAGGGTTAGGGCAACATTTGAAATGAAAGACTGAGATTTTATTTTAGAAAAATTAAATCAATAGACAAGAATGAATGTGACCAAAGGAAATAATGAGCATGGAAAAAGAAAGAGCTAGAGAATCAAATAATAATTAGAAATTATTTGATTTATGGAGGAAAGTTGTCATCTTGAATTAAAAATCAATTTAATTCAAAAGTGGGGCCATGTGACAGTAAGTAATTAATTTAAATTATTTACTTGGAAAAGAAAATGGAAAGTGGATAATTTTAAATAAATTATTTTATTTAAAATTAGAAAAGGCCAAGGTGGATGTGATAGTAAATAATGATTTTAAATTATTTACTTGGAAAGAAAATTAGAAAGTGGGTAATAGAAGATTTTATTTAAAATTAAAAAAGTCAAGGTGACAACAATGAAATAAATTAAAGAATTTATTTAATTATTAAGAGGACATAAGACATTAATGACGTATTTAAATAATCAAGAGGAAATAATGGATAAAAGATAATTAAATAAATTTATGAATTTATTTAATCAAAGAGAGACATTAGAAAATTAGCGATGCATTTAAATAAATAAATAAAATTTATTTATTTAAATAGTCAGGAGGAATAAAAGACATGAATTAATAAAATAATTAAGAATTATTTAATTAATGGTTGAAATCAGACTATAGACAAAATATGATAAGACATAGAAAAATGTGGTTTATGGGTCTAGGACATTTTTATATGTCTACATTTTTCCCCTCTTTGTCATAATGTAGCTTGGCACATTGTGACAAAGAAAATAAGTCAAAAATATGCCCCTATGCAAAATCAAATGAGGAAGAATGATGAGGGGCTAGTAGTATGGCCCCTTGAGAGGACAATCTGGTTCCAAGAACATGAGTGGGCTCTTGAAATTAATGAGGATACTAGAAGCTGAAGAGGCAAACAAATGTTAGTACGAAAGGCATGGATGACATAGAGGTAGACTAGAGGAAATGTTAGAGGGGAAAAGAAGAAGGGTGGGATAGGAAAGAAACCTTCAACATTTTCTAGAAAACTAATAATCGCTGCTCGAATCATCATTGGGAAATAAAATCACACAAATGGATAACAAACACCATGGGGTGACATAGACCAAGGTGTGCAAGGTCATCCAATTGCAAAATAGACATTCACAGACAAGGAATATCCTAACTCATACTAAGGGCAAAGTTGGCCTAGTTCTTTTGTCAAGACATAACAAAGACAATAGTCAAAGAAAAATAAAATATGTCATGAAACATCACACCTCTAAATCCTTCATGGGACATCCTCGAGGTAGCTAGTAACAGGACCAAGAGACAAAATGATAAAACATAAGACAAGATAACAAAAATATCAGAGAAAATGGAAAAAAGTTAGGATAAAATAGACCAGACAAGTTCAATAGGCATATAATTCAAAGTAAAGCATAATTTATATTGGTGGAAAGCTGAGAATATCCTTTGGAAACCCTTTTCATTTCATCAATTTTGGGTAAAAGATAAGTCGTCAGCAACATACCCTACACATACCCATCAGATCGCCACTTTTTGGCCCATCATGATCCTACACATACCCCATTAGTAACTAGAAAAATCCCTAAACTACTTGCTAGAAATAGGGTGAAGCCACAATAGTGGTTTACAATTGAAGTGAGGAAGGAAAACTCACAGAAAACAAATGCATGGAAAAAAAATTGATTTTAGGGGTTCATACGAACATACTAGTTCGATCGAACCCATTAGGGGTTCACTAGAACCTGGGTTCAAGCGAACCCTTTTAATGCTTTCCTGCCAAAAAATGCCAACAAAAACCCTTACAAAAGTGGGGTTCGAATGAACCTCGGTTCGAGCGAGCCTCAAGGGGTTCGCTTGAACCCCTGGGGGTTCATTCGAACCCCCCTTATTCCTCGTCCCTCCTCTGAGACATTAAAAAACCATAAATTTTGGCACTTCAGAGCTTGGGTTCATGATGAAAATGGAGGAATCTTCACAAACCCAACTGGAATCATGTAGTCCTTGGAACAAGCTATCCAACGAATATAATCTTAATATGTTTTCGTTTTATTATGTATTTATTTTTTTAGTTTTATTAAACATAGGTTTTTCATCAAAAATGAAGGTCTATGTTCTGCACATGTGAAAAAATAGTAGATTATAAAAAAAAATTGAAAAATATGAGTGCACCAGATATTGAAGTCCTGATCCAAGAAAAAAAAATTTGAATTTCGATATATACAAAAAAAGTTATGCGTTATACAGTCGCGCTATGTCTGAATTATAATTGGTTTGACTTCAAAACTTGATTAAAGAAAAAATATTCAATAAAAACTGTCTAACCAAGTGGAAGCATTAGATATCGAGTTATGAATCTAAATTCCAAAGAATTAGAATTTTATCCTTCATGGAAAAAATTTATGCATTATACAGTCTGTGTCACTTTTTATAAATGTTGTTTTTTGAAAAAAAACCAGTTTTCATGGGAGATGGAAAAGGAAGTGTAAAATAATTCCAAAAATTTTGAAAAACATATTTTTAGAATCTATAGAAAAAATGTGATGAGACTCTAGTTTGCATTATCTTCAAATTCTTCACTGTTTAGCCACTATAGCTGCCCAAATGTGAAGACTTAGTTAAAAATAATAATTGCAGTGTCCAATTTGGCCAAAAATTGTAAACCACTATTGTGGGATCACCCAAATTTTATACGAAATCTGGAAAAATCTAAGAAAATTTGAAAGAAAAATCTCACCAGACCAATGCATCACAGCAAAGCGAATGCGTCACTCTACAAAACAAATGCAGATTGGGTATGTAAACTAGAATCTGATAGGCAAATGCGTCGATCTGAAAAGAAAATGCATCTCAGGGTTTTGAACTAGATTCTGACAGACAAATGCATCGACCTGTAAGGTGAATGTGTCACGGCTAATCAAATGCATCTTTCTGCAAGTCATATGCATCACGATAGAACATGTGTTGTTCAGGAAAGCAAATGCATCATGAAATATCAAATGTGTCATTCTACTAAACAAATGCATCATGGCCATACCTATACCTACAAAACATTAAAATTTTGTAAAAAAACAAGCATGCACTATTTTGGTGTCGAGTTCACCAATGTAACTAAGGGTATTTTTCCTAGGGTTAGCATATTAAAGCATAAACACAAAAACCCAAAGTAATAATGAAGTGCAAAGGAATAACATGAAAACAAATGAAAGGATCTCACCCAATGTCTTCATTCTCCCATGGCTGACCTCCATTATACCTTCTCAACTTGCTGCAAATATGATGTTTCCCTCAAATTTTATGTGAGAAATCTAATGACGATGACACGCCCTAAGCAAATGTTGAAGGATGTGAGACTATAATGCAAATACTATGCTATCTTGCAACTAGTAAGCATCTTCTCTATGTCAAATAAAATGTAAATATGCTTATGACAAAATGACAAGAGTGCAAGAGTATGAAATTTCCTAAAACAAGATTTCCTAAGATTCAAAGAGCATGAGGTCAAGTAAGCATGAGGTGACAAAATGGGAGAAAATTTTCCATTTTATAGAAAATGCAATTTTGAGTGAATGGCCAAGATCAAAAGTTGGCAAGTGCCCTAGAATCAATGGACAAGATTCAATGTGACAACCCACAATTAGGGTTAGGGAACATTTCAAATGAAAGACTGATATTTTATTTTAGAAAAATCAAATCAATAGACAAAAATGCATATGAAAAGAGGAAATAATGAGCACAAAAAAGAAAAAGTTGGACAATCAAATAATAATTAGAAATTATTTGATTTATGGACAAAAGTTGTCATTTTGAATTAAAAATCAATTTAATTCAAAAGTGGGGCCATGTGATAGTAAATAATTAATTTAAATTATTTACTTGGAAAAGAAAATGGAAAGTGGATAATTTTAAATAAATGATTTTATTTAAAATTAAAAAAATCCAAGGTGACAACAATTAAATAAATTAAAGAATTTATTTAATCATAGAGAGACATTAGAAAATTAGCGATGCATTTAAATAAATAAATAAAATTTATTTATTTAAACAGTCAAGAGGAATAAAAGACATGAATTAATTAAATAATTAAGAATTATTTAATTAATGGTTGAAATTGGACTATAGAGAAAATATGATAAGACATACAAAAATGTGGTTTACGGGTCTAGGACATTTTTATATGTCTACAACTTCAAGTTATCTACTAGGTGAGTAATCCAAGAGAGTGAGACACATACACACATAGTCGGTATGTGCTCACAAAAAATGCAAGTGGATATGGGAAATTCATCCCTTAAATTGGCTTCCTGTCCAACCATACCAAAGTTATATCTCCTAATAACATTGATAAGACACCACACAACAGTGAACTTTGAGCTTCATGAGGCAAGAAAATCTTTGTATGATTGGAGCTCATGAACAAACATGATGGCACCACAAGCATGCAAAGTGTGTTATGCATGGTGGTTGTATAACAAATATTGTAAATGCAAAATAGTGTAATGACTATTCAAAGAGATTTTTCTTAGTTCATGTAAGGTCTCTTCTTAGGGAACATTGTGCCTAATGTCTCCAAGAGATGACAAGTCAATGGAATATCTCTCTTAGAGTAAATCAAACCCAATGACACCAACAAGAAAAAGATGCATCACAACAATAAAGAAAATTGCATAGTGAAACATGAGTGTCGATATATGCCCCCACTTTAAGGCAATTTCTAACACCATTTTTGTGAGCAATTGCTTTAGTAGAATACATGAGATCTTATTTGTAAAGTCCTATACCAAGTCATATATTTCCAAATCAAACTACATCATGAATAAGTATGTTGCATGTGAGCTAGTGTAAAGCATGTCGTCCACATCCCAAGCTTTATCTTATACGTATATGAGAGGCAGTTATCTATCCAAAAGAGACAATGAAAAAGTCACTTACTAGGACAAGGCTACCTAACCCCTTGCTCCCACTTAGTGCAGGACAAAGATGAGCCAAAATGAAAAGAGGAACTATGTGCCTCAACATAAGGAAGAGCACCACAATCCTTAAGATGTTGAATTTGATTAGTCAAATCCTTACATTTGTTGGTAGAATGACCTTGAACTCTATGATATGCACAAAATTAGTCTTGTAGCAAAATTTATTTCATGTTCTTGGAGGGAGAGATATCAAATGATCTTGGAGATATCTCAACAAGATACTCTCTTCATAAATAATAGAAGAAGTTCCTTTATTTTGTGACAAAGGTATCTCTTTCCTAGTACAAGATTTCATACATACACAAGACTCTTTAGATGGCGAGATGTTGTACTCTTCTTTAAAGGAAGATGTAAAATCTAATGAACTTGAATCATTTGTGTTTTGTGTGATGACATTGATATCAAGAAAATACTGTATGCTTCTTTCATTTCTCTCAAAAGATAACAATCAAGATCACTAGTGTGTATTAGTTCAGGATGCACTAATGTTAAAGTTGGCCTAAAGGAATGTTTTGTAATAGTGTTGATATTAAGTGAAGGCTTTCTTGTTGCTTTTGAGGGACAATAACCAAGACCACTAGTATTTTCTTGTTTGTGAAGCTCTATAGGGACACAAATACCTTGTTCTCTAGCACCAATTCATTTTTTACTATATCTAAATTGTTTTAGATGTTCATAACCTTTTCCATAAAGTTGTTTCATTTCTTTCAAATTTGATGGTTGTTGGTAGTTTATCTCATCAAATTTTTTTATGTAGCTTGCATCTTGCTCTAAAGTGTTTGAAGTGGATGTTTTCAAAGGGTCTTCTAAATCTTTAGTTGACATTACCACCTTTTCTTTTCCCTTTTCAATTTTTTTGTTTATGGTCTTGTATTCTCAAATGAATGTTGGTGTCAAATTTAAGGAACCCCAGTCATCTTCTAATAGCCTCATGATTTTCTCAATATGTTTTTATTTATCTTGCACGGGTTCCACTTGTGTCATTGGTGTTAATGCTTTCAAATGATTCTCTTTATTTTCCTCTATGTTTAAACAACTGCTTGGTTCAAGATCAACTTTGAGTATGTACACTTTATTGTTGTAGACATACTTCATTATACAATGAAGGGTAGAAGGCACTCCATTCATTGCATGAATCTATGATCTACCTAAAACAAGATTATATGAAAGATCATGAGGCATAACATGTATCGATGTATCTAATGTGGCCTTTCCAACTATAATAGGCAAAGTAATCACACCAAGTGATTGTTTTCCTACATTGTCAAATCCATGAATAGATAAGGAATCAAGTTGATTTTTTTATTTATCCACACCAAGCCTATCAAAAAGGTTTAGGGTAGACACATTAAGAGTGGAGCCATTATCGATAAGGGTTCACTTTATGCTAGTTATTTTTGTATCTAGCTATTAGATCATGAAAGCATCATTTTATTTTTGCACTTCAAAAGGTGGGAGTTCACTTTAAAAAAATGTTCATGTTCATTTCTTGAATCATGGCTACCATGTCATTCAATTGCACATTAAAAGGGATAGGAACCTATTGTAAAGAACTTTGAATCATGTTATGGTAATGAGGGGAGGCTTGAATAAGGTCCCATAATGATATCTTAGTAGGAGTGTTCTTTAGTTGGTCAACAAGATCATACTCCTTTCCACTTTGTGGAGGTAAACAAGGTGGGCCTAGTAAGATAGGGTTGGGAAATGGGAGGGATGTTGAAGTTTTTTTCATGGTTGTAGATTGTTTTATATGTATGAGAAATGATATTATAACTTAGTTGTTGTGAAACATTATTCTTAGGTGGGTAGAGGATAAGTTCAAGTTTATTTTGAGTCGGAGGTTCGTGTGGAGGTGGGTAAAGGATAATTTGAGGTTCAATAGTATTATTGTCTTGTAGTGAAGGAGATTCTAATGTTACTTCATCACTGCCATGTCAGGAAGCTGCATTACTAGTGTTTGAAAGACATGTGTCATTGTTCTCATTTTCTTGTACCAGTGATATCCTCTTTAGGAGGATATTTTTTAGGAGAACTACAAACTAGATGTTCATGACATTGAAAGGTTGGTTCTTCTAAAATGACTTCAAAACAATGGAGTTAAACATGGTCAAAATATCTTCTTTATCAATAGTGGGGATATTAGGAGAAGGCTCAATTTGATTGTTATGATTGTTCATGACTTCATCCTTTTTTCTCTAAGGTGTCATTCTCTTGTGCCATACTATCTTTCCTTGTAGGAGAGATTTTAGGAGAGGGGAAAATAAAAGGTTAATCACATTCTACCATTAGACTACTATGATTTTCATGCTTATGAATGATTGGATGTTTTTTGTTTGAATAGATCTTTCCAAATGTTAGGGACATTAGGAAGGAGAGAGATAATGTTATCACTTTCAATCCAAATGTACTCCTTACAAATGTGATTTTCATGATCATTTATGATTGTATCCTCTTTCACTAAGGAATTCTCACTAGTAGGGGAGATGTTGGAAATGAATGGAGACTGGGTAAAGTACTGTTAATGATCTCATCATCTTGTGTCATAATATCTTCTTGGAAGGAGGAGGAGGAGAGAGAAAATCAAGACTCTAATGATTCTCAATGATTTTATCTTATTTCACCAAGATACCTTTGTCACTAGTAGGAGAGGTATTGAGAGAAGAACAATTATGGCTTTTATGATTGTATATGCTTGTAGCTTCTTGTATCATATCATCCTCACCAATGGGAAAAATGATAGGGTTTGAGATATGCAATGCAGTATTAAGGATTTTGTCAATGGTTTGATTTGCTTTCTCTAAGATGTTCTCATAACTATGAAAGATAGTATAATGATGACTAATATGTTTCTTAATGAACTCATTGTTGTACTCTAAATTGAACTCAAAAGAGGGGATGTTCTAGTTATGTAATCCATTTTTAACCATATCAAAACCACATCTCTTAAAAGGAAACATGTTATCCTAAAAAGTAACCTATCTAAAGTATACAATGCTTAAAGTAAAGTGCAATGCAATGACCTAAAGTGAAATGTGTAAATGTAATTTTTAGATTCAAAAAAACATAATTTCTTGATTACACTATGAAACAATTTGAAGATGAAATATTGTAAATGTAAATTTGAATTAATCAATGCCATACCAGAACCAAATTAAGCTAGATATAATGAAATGCATATAACAGAAACTCAACCATCTAAAATAGATAACTAATGACAACAAAAATAAGTACTAAAAAAAGGTTTTCAATAATGTTAAAAGTAGTTTCATGGCTGATCTAGGACTAATTTTCCTAGAGGGGCATATGAGTCATAGTCAACATATTTCACAGGTTCAAATGTTAAAAAATACGCAACATAGAATTCCCACAATGTAGGAAAAATAACCTATACTGAGACTAAATTTCCCAGAGGGGCCTATGAGTCCTAGATTAAGTTTTTTGCACCATTTTTCAAAAAACTCTATGTAAATGTTATGATTTTTGGTTTGGATGATGTCTAGACTAAGTAAAAATGTAGTTTTTTAGATGAAATTCAATGATGTAAGATGCAAAAAATGCAACCTATATGCACTTTCACTAATGCAATATTTCAAAACCCTAGATGCAAACCAACTAATGTAAAACCTAATGCAAAGTCAATGCAAGCTAGATCTAGGATGATAATGCACTCCAAATTAGAATTAAGATGTTCTAAATGTAGGTTCACTACAACGATACAATGGAAATGTGACCTCCACATTTTGGGAGGTGGAACAAAAACTAGGTGTTTAGGGACCTAGACCTATCTCCCTCAAGTTTCATTCAAGGAAACCCTAGAGATCCCAACCCAAGATGGAATGAAAGAAGGATATCTACTAAAGGTTGTCCTATGGTAGCATTAGAAACTAAAGAAGGGTTCACCACCAAGCTAGGGCTTGGAAAGATAAAAAAATGTAAATGGCATGCAAATTACTATGCAAAACCTAACTAAATGACCAAGGAAATGAAACTAAAATTTAAAATAACAAATTGGGAATGAACAGAGATGTACCTAGAAGAAGGATCAGGTCAAAAAAATCTCAAAAACTATGAAATATTATTATTTGGTGCCCACTAGGACTCATATGGTAGTATGGGTGATTTAGTCCTAGACTAGGGTTTCTGTGCCAAAACTAGAATCTGACAGTGTATGCTCTAAAACAACTAAAATCTACAAAAATCCTTGTACTAGGACTCATACACCACAAGTGGAGTATTAATAGAACTCAGTTTTTTCATAGGGTTAAGGCTTGATTTTTCTCTCCTATCTTTGCTCTTCCTTTCACACTTTATTTTTGGATCTAAAACCCTAATTTGTAACCTACAGGTGACTTTTAGTGAATTTGACAACCTTGTGATGACTTGATGACTTTCTTCAACTTTGCAACCTATTTTTCAAAGGATCTTCAAGCTGCAAGACACCTAGATCTATAATCACACTCCAAAGAGAAGAGAAACTTGTTAATTGTTAGGGAATAGGGGTTTGTGTTGGTCAAACCCCTCTTAGGTAATTAAACCAAATGATGAAATAATGAAATAAGAACATGGAATATGAAATATGGAACATGGAACATGAACAATAATACCTTGAATGATGTCTCATGAATCTATAATCTAACATGAAATGGCCATGAAGAATGTAGATCTAATCTTGAAATTTGATATCAAAAAATGCTTGTAGATGGATCTTGAATGCTACATTACAACACTAGCTCAACAACATGCTTAATGCATTATGATCTTGACTTGATGATGGATCTTGAATTGCTGCAACAAATGATGAAGAATTTTTCCCTTGAATGCCTTAAAAATGCTCTTGTAAACTCTCTTGACACTCTTGTGGAGTTTGTAAGCATAGACTTGCTCTCTTGAAAATAAGGTAAAAATGAGTGAAATAACCTTGTATTTATTCTTGTTTATGCCAAATTTCCCAAAATTACAACACTACAAGCTGATATTAGATCTAGGAGGATAAAATACTATCAAGAATTTGAATTAAATTTGATTTTGGGCCACACTAGACTCATACAATAGAAATGGGAATCGTATGCCCAAGAGGACATATGAGGCCTAGATCACTAAATTTGGGCCACACATCCTAAAAAAACCCAAATTCTAATTAGATGTTAGTTTATGCCAGGATTATCCGTAGACAAATGCATTAAATGAGGCTTGCGGATGTAAAATAAGGCCAATTAAAGCATAAAAAATCCCAATTATTTAATAAAACCCTATAAAAGTGTGAAAGTGTGCTACAACACTCTAAATAAGGCACCAATTAAGCTCATTTAGTTCACAAAGGCCCAAGACCTAATGTGAATATGTTAGACATATTACAACACTAAATCAAGGCCATGTTAGAGAGTAATTTTTATGTCATTACACTTAACTCATGAAATATATTTAGCATAAACTTTCATGGATGTTTTCTATTGGAGCTATGATCCAAAACTACCAAATCATCAACACCAACAAAAAAATAGTAGGTTGATGTAGTTTAAAGCCATATAAAAGGCTTCTTTGGAAAACCCACAATAAATGTAGAAGATTAAATGGATTGATGTGCTAAAGGAACAAATGACATAAGGATTGTGAGAAACTTAAAAAAATACACAAACACTAGGAAAACACCTCTAACCACCACTACAATCTCCTTCTTTGACAATGCATCCAAAAAAATTATTTAAAAATATTGTCATCCATTAAACTATAAATTTGGTAATTTTAATAGAAAGTTCATTATGGAATTTTTTTTGTCTACAAGAGTCAAAAATTGAACTAGATGTAGATTTCAGATTACCAAAATCCATATAATTTCAAAAAGATAAAAAACAGAACTTTAATCAGCCAAACTATTTACAAATGATTAATGTTATTAATATAGCATTTTAAGACTCAAAAAGATAACTACTAGCGCTTGCACCTTAGAAAGGCGCAAGGGTTACGCCGATAGGAGGGTATACTATGGTACTGTATTCGAAGGGCAGAGAGGGGGGGAATACATGGGGAAAGTGCAATTTGGTTTTTTTTAAGTAGAGTAGAACCCGCCAAGTGGATGAAGAATACAATATATTATCTTAAATGGTTGAAGTGTTGGAACATTATAGCTCAACTGGACCAAGTACATTTGTTGGTAGTTCGTGATATACAAAATGTGTGCTATTAGAAGTCAAAATACTGGTGAACAATTTTGTAATAGAACTTTTTTTTGGACTAAACATAGTACAATTGTTGTTGTTTGATGGTGAGGAGCTATAATATATGCCATTCGGTTTCAAGGCCTGCAAAGCAAAATAAATGGAATGGTTAGGTGGGAACATTATTTGTTGAAATGTACAATGACTGCTCCATGTTCAATGATTGCTGATATAAGAATAAGCAGGAGCAACATGAGGGAGAAAGGGAAAAGAGTTGTGCACCTTGACTTTTTAGAGATAGTTGTTGTAATCGGGCTTCCTCTTCTTTTCTCATAGTTGTGTATGGGTGGTTATGCATTTTTGAGAATCTCTCAAAGGAGAACATTGGCTGAATACGAAGGTTGTTCAACGATTTCACTCTGGATATAGTTGTAAATGTAAGTCCTTGTAATTCTATTTTTCCAATGTCGATAGTTGCTCTGGATAGCGTTAGGCCTTGGGATTTATGTATGGTAATAGCCCATGGCAATATAAGTGGATGAAGTATCTGGAATTAAGAATAACGCTATCTATAAGAATCAAGAATAAACTTATTTGGAATTATAATAGTAATGTTATTATTATTCCACCAATTAACAATAACATTATTTATGATAGTAATTTTATTAGTATACCACCAATTAACAATAACGTTTTTTATTTATAAAATAGTATTACTAAATATAATGTGTACCATTAATTGTATCCCATTACTATACTACCCTTTTTTGTATTTATAGTTTACAAATTTTACCACAATACTTATTATTTATTCTTTCTACAATAGTACGATTATTTTACTCAAAAGTCAAATATTCCTTACTACCAATATTCCACATGTCCACCGTACTTTAATATTATTATTTTTATTTACCTCAATCTAAACATAAATAATATTATCCCAACATATAACTCTTTGAAAATGGCACCATATACTCTTTAAAATTGACAATTTAATCATTGGTAATATTATTAATTATCTCATCTAAACATTATAACTAAATCATTAAGCTTATACTGATGCTAAAGTTTAACCCGCGTTTAATGTCAATTTACCTTACTAAAATTACTTCTATCTAAATAAAAAATAATAATATCAAATAACTAACCCATTAAGGATAATACAAACATTTACTCGCAAATTAACCCTTTTTATAAATTTCAATTTTTTAATCTCAATTTACCTTACTAAAATCACTTCTATCTAAATAAGAAGAATAATATTAAATAACTAACCCATTAATGATAATACTAACATTTACTCACAAATTAACCCTTTTTATCAATTTCAATTGTTAATCTCAATTTTACCTTACTAACATCAAATAACCAACCCATGAATAATAATAGTAACATTTACTCTCACAAATAACCTCTTCATACCAAGAATAATATTTACTCCTACTACAATAGTAATTTTATTGTCACTTTAATAATACAAGATAAAATTACTCTTCAAAATAATGTTATAACTATAAATCACATTGTTTTATAACAACCATTCAGCTGGCATTTCTATTATTTTATAATAAGAAGTGCTATTAATTTTCAATTGTCCATAATAATATTTACAATATTTATGACATTATTATTATGTTATTTTATAATGCAAAATGATTTCCACATTCCACAAAGGGAAAAATTGCTTTAACTTCATTTGATAAACAAAAAAAACTTAATTCCATCAGACAACGAATAAGCTTATTTAATAAGTTCAAAAAATACACTTTTAATCTTCTATTTTTTCCTAGTAAATAAATGAAGGTAAAAGGAAAAAAAACGTATGCTTCCCTAATAATTTCTATGGGATATCATCGCACATTTACTGTCTACTGCAGGAATATAGTATTCCTTAACACCAAGATTTCACATTTTAGTTTATTTTATTTCTATACGTGGGGTAAAACCCCTTGAGTACTCACAGTTCCAACGTGCAGTAATAGTATTTTTTTTTATTTACCTCAGTCTAAACATAAATAATATTATCCCAAACATATAACTCTTTGAAAATGGCCACCATATACTCTTTAAAATAGCCAATTTAATCACTGGTAATATTATTAATTATCTCACCAAACAGTATAGCTAAATCATTAAGCTTATACTTATGCTAATGTTTAAATTGAGTTTATTGTCAATTTAGCTTACTAAAAGTACTTCTATCTATATAAAAAGAAGGTTGGCAGTTTTAGTTTAGTTGAATGTTTTTTGAAAGATTTTTTAGTTGGAGCCTATCAATCAACACAGAAGTCCTCTTAATTGATATTTATAATAAACGCAATTTGGAACTGGCTGTCAATCCCAAACTCCCATTTAGCTTATTAACTTATTCCTAGCTATGTGATTTAGGTGACCATTTTTACACTGCTAGAACTATTCATTTACAATCCCGACATTTTTTTTATTTTTTGCAGAACATACATTAGCAACCTAACACTTTCGCAGCGGGCCACCATTATACAACACAACTCCTAAGCCTATCACTATATTGGTAATAGTACACTTGAATGAGGTACAATTCAAGGTTTAATTAGCGATGGGTTCATGTTGGGTGACTCCGTATAGACGAGTTTCTTGGAGGGTAAACATCAAATTCCTTCCAACGACTTAAATGTCTAAGTTTGGAGAATTTAGTTTACTACAAGAATGGTTGACTCTAAAATAGTTATTTTTATATTCGTGTTGGGGGGGGCAACTTAAGAATCTCTACATCCAAAATACTTAGATGTAACTGACTTGTTCTTTTTGAGTGCAACTTATTATTAAATCTTTCAAATCTAGCGTGAGCCCCAAATAACATTTAGTAATTGGATAATTTAGGCATTGCATATAAGGCATTGCATAATGGGCTAGGTAGATTAAATTATTATTCTAGGCTGGGTTTCTACCCAACAACATGGTGATGATTTAATATAAAGTGTTTTGGTAGAGGCTACTAAACCATATTTAAAAAAATCATGTAAAATAACTATTTCACAAAACATTACTTTATAGGGTATGTGCAAACTAACTGAGCAATGAGTCCAAAAAGTTGAATAAGGTAATTAGCTTAAATTCGACAAAGCTATTATAGTTAAGAGGGTTGAGAATATGCAATATCCATATTTTACAGAAGGGCAAGAAAAATACAACTAACAATTATTAATCCTCTCTTTACAATGACAATGTTAATATCCTAATAGTTCTCTTTGTAATAATATTTCCTTAATATTAACAATGTTAAACTCAAAATAAAATATCTCTTTCCTATATACAATGTATTTATTTATTTAACTAACTACTTATTCATCCCCAATATATATATATATATATATATATAATTACATCAATGATGAATACTATAATTAATTAGTAACAGTATTTACTTCCATCTTTTAAATTTATTTACTATAGAATGGGAAATTTCCTTTCTTTTAAAGAAAATTCGATTCTACCTAATTCTTTACCCTTTCTTTCAAAAAAACAAAATTAATCCTTCTTAGTTTAGATACTTCCCTTCTTCACGGGATGCGGGAACATATCCTTCTTTTATTTATTGTTGTCATTATTTAAATGACTGAAGAAAATGGGGTCATATTTTTTATTTATCTTTGATTAGTTTATTTGATATTTTAATCAAAGCTTTGAGATCAAATCTCTATTTTTCCTTTTTGATTGATTTATCTTTCTGATCAAATATGTTTATCTCTTTATTTAATTCATCTTTACTTTATTCAAATATTTGAATTATCTTTTACACTTGGTCTTTTAACTTGTTTAAAGCTTTGATTAGTTTATTTGATATGTTAATCAAATCTTTGTGATAAAATCTTTTTATTTATTTATTTAATTCATCTTTTAGTTTATTCAAATATTTGAATTATCTTTTATTTTGATTTATTTTTCCGATCTTTAATTTATTTATGGTAAGGTTTTTTATTTCATCGTTTTTGATTTGTCTTTGTAATTCTTATTTATTCAAATATTTGAATTATCTTTTAAATATATATTTATATCTTTGTGATTTATGTTTGATTTTTCCTTTTGATCAAATCTTTTTTGATTTATTTTTTAAGTTATTTATAATAATATTTCTGACATCAACCCTAACTATATCTATTAACCCTAAACTTGACAACAAACCTAAATGTAAACCTAATCCTAATGCTAACACTAAACCTAAGTTTGATGCTAGTAACCCCAATTATTACCCCAACCCTAACTATATCTATTAAACCTAAACTTGACAACAAACCTAAATGTAACGCTAATCCTAATGCTAACCCTAACCCTAAGTTTGATGCTCTCTCCCTTTCTCTCTCTCTCTTTGAAAACCAATTTATGCCCAGATGACTACTTGAGGAGAAAACCCAGATTCTTGTATAATATTAATCTTCCAATCTGTAACATCTGTGGTACCATTTTTTTTCTTTTAATATTAAACATCTTATCATGTGAACTATGAATTATTTAGTTGATCTTTTAGTTTATCTACAATAAATATTTTGAATTCTTAGTAATTTATATTTATTTGTTTTTTGATCATATCTCTTTGTATAATATTAATCTTCCAATCTGTAACATCTATGGTACCATTTTTTTTCTTTTAATATTAAACATCTTATCATGTGAACTATGCAAGGGCTATAGAAAACACAAACAATTTTTTTTTTTTTTAAATTGAGCTAATTAACACTCTTA